>JADRCC010556462.1:8767-19909 GCA_019843855.1 Hylomyscus alleni | reverse complement strand
CAAGTTGGGAAGGAAAGGGTTTATTCAGCTCACACTTCCATATTCCTGTTCATCACCAAAGGAAGTCAAAACAGGAACTCACACAGGGCAGGAACTTGGAAGCAGGAGCTGATACAGAGGCCATGAAGGGTTAGGGTTGGCTTGCTAACTGGCTTGCTTCCCCTGACTTGCTCAGCTTACTTTCTTATAGAAGCCAAGACTACCAGCCCAGGGATGGCACCACCCACAATGGACCCTTCCTCCCTTGATCTCTAATTGAGAAAATGTCCTACAGCTGGATCTCATGGAGGCACTTCCTCAGGGGAGGCTCCTTTCTCTGTGATAACTCCAGCTTGTGTCAAGTTGGCACAAAACATCCACCCAGTACAGTCAGGATGAAGGAGAGCATGAGGGAAGAAGCCCAAAGTTCATGAAGGTTACTCACCTTTGCAGATTCCCCGCATGCACACACCACACGCAGTGACTAGGATCCCTGAGACACTCCAACAAAGAAAACATAACATGGCAGTGAGGGTGTTCCCAGCGATATCTCCATTAGTCTGCAGCAGAAATATGCCCTAAAAAAGGTCCACTTTGGCCAACTACCATTCTATTCTGTCCAGAAAGCAAGCTGAATAGAACTTTTTGTCATCTGAAATCAAAATAGTAGGAACAGTGGTCACTGTTAATAACAGGGAGCAGAAACTAATAACAACAAGAGTAATACATTGACAGGCACTCTGTCTTTGAACAGCACTTCACATCTATCTGAGAGCTTGAAAATGTATTTTCAGCCTTCAGTGATTCTACACAGATCATCACCAAGTTCCTGAAATTTTAAATTAAGATTCTAGAGTGAAGGATAAAGGAATTCTTTTATCCATATGAAGAAGGAGTCTTATGTAATTCCCTGACAAGTCCATTACAGGAAAGTAGGCACTGTCAATGTAGAGAGGCCTCTGGGCTGCTACAGTGACAATCAGGCCATCCACTCCTCAGTAGTCAGCTCCTCATCAGGGCCTTCTCAGTTCACATCTCAGCAATAGTCAGCAATGACTCTGCAAGCTTGGAACAGCCAGTGATCAAATGACCTTCTGCTTCCCCCATGGTCTCATTCCTTTTCCTCCTCCCTGAAACTCCAATCAGTCTGAGCATCACTTAATGGTTCTTCTTTATCCGTTTGATTAAAACACAGAGTCACTGAGGTAGTAGCAAATTGGATTTCCACCTCAACCCCCCTTGGCCCTTAATGCACTGTGGTAATGAAATCCATGACTTCCAACCTCTGCTAGAAGGAGACAGCTTGTATGCTATGAGAGCCAGGAGCTCATTCATCCTGGGGCTGATTCCCCTTTCTGAGGAAGGCCTTCCAGGGGCCGTGCATCTTCAGATTTAAGCACCTGCACTGGCAGAATGGAAGACTGAGCCTCTCTCTCATTGGCATTATTCTTGCCGGTGACAAAGAGATCATTTATAATACAACTTCATTTCTTTAAGAGCAGCTGCAGATTTTATTGCTTGGATGAAATCAAATCCCACATACTAATTTAATAAGCTCCTCCAAGCTTATACTAAGACTGAGCTTGGAAAAGAAGCTGTGTTTATATGCCACTGGCCAGAGCAAAACTCCTGAGAGAAAGCATGGTAGAGATTAAAAACAAGGCAAAGGCACTCAGATCCGTATTCTGATTGAATGTTACAAGTGCTGTTTATCATGAAATTGCATCGTAAAAATTCATCAGCCAGGTGAACGTTCAAACCTTTGTCGTTGAAGTAGGTAAAGACAGAGAGTGCTCATCACCCTTATCAAATCTGTCCAGGGAGAAACATGCCTGCCCTGGACCCTCCCACTTAGGGTCCAAGATTGCCAACCCTACTCAAATCCCATCTCCTCCAAGCTGCTCATTAGAGCATTCAGTAAGAATGGTTTAGACCACTTGTTCTTAGAAGGGCCTATGCTTAGCTTCCCATAATCCCTTTCTTATGGAAGAAAAGAAGCCAAGTGACAAAGAAGTAGGGAAGGTCAGGCTACTCTGCAAAACTCATAGAGAGTAATGTACACTCACACAGCTGATTATCAGTACATTTGGCTTTGCTGTTGTTGTGGGTGTGGTTTTATTGATTATTTTCTATGTGTGATAGACACAGGAGATGCAGCCATAGCCAAGACAGAAAAAAAGCCTATCTGGTCACAAGACTCTGCTTTTTGATTATCTAAGTAATACTTTATGATCTCTTAAAAATAACCCAGCACTTCCTTTGACTTTGTAGTCAATCAACACTAAAGAAGTAACACATCTGGACTTCAATAGTCACCCGCTCTCAGCACTGGGGTAGTGGATAGCTCCATGCCCCTCTGCAAATAAGTCTATCAAGGCTCAGGCTGAAATACATATATCATATCACCAAGTGGCACAAACCTGTGCAGATAAGACAAACATGACACAGCCTGGGTTAAGGGACTGTTAGTGCTCCTTTCCATGTTTAAGAATCATGAGATACAGTTCCTTCAGGGCCTCAGTGGGCTGGGCCGATGCTCAGCCCTTTTTAGTGGTGATCAACATTTCTCTGTACCCTACATCATACTTGAATCACTAGTGCTGTAGCTTTAAGTTCTTTTTCCAAGTAAACAACTTGAATCTTGCCCCAGAGTCTTCTCTGGAGGGATCAGAATCCAGTTTACCAGAACCCAAGTTCACTAAAGGAAAACAAAAGAATTGCCACTCTTTGGAAGAGAGAACTATGTATAAGGGACATTCATGGTGCGTTTATGTGATATGGGCATGAACAAATTATATCTAAGACACAGTGTCTGTATCCTTAGTGGGATTTAAGGGAAAACAACTTTTCAACACTACAAACTGACATGTTAAAGCAATTTATAAAAAAATAAATAAACTGTCTTAGTAAGTATGAATCTACCATTTAAAATGCTGAGTGAATATAGTATTGAACCCCAAACAGTCCACCTGCAGCTGTAATAACCAGATTTGTAGAGGACAGATATCCTAGGATAACATGAATAATCCCTCGGTCAATGACACAAACCTTGGTGTTTGATGTCTGTGACCTGTTGGCATTTAGAAAGAAGTTGACCAATTGCCTGTGAAGTGTTGTTACTTAGACTCTGCCATCATCTGTGTCCAACAATCACTAGATCCCTAGGCCACCCTCACACCCAACCAGCAACCACCATCAGCAGTGTTGACAATGGAGCACAAGAATAACTGTGTTGTCTTCATTCTGTCTTTTTCTGTCGCTGTGATAGAACATTCTAACAAAAGCATTTGGAATAGAAAAGTTTTGTTTTAGCTCATCATTACAGGTTACAGTTCATAAAAACAAGGAAGTCAGAGAGATGGGAGCTTAAACAGCTGGTCACATTGCATCCACAGTCAAGAAACAGAGAGGAACAAACCAATGCACGTGTGCTCATGCTCATGCTCAGCTCTTATTCAGTGAAGCATCCTTGCCTATGGAATAATGCCAACCACAGTGGGCAGGTCTTCTCATATCAATTGACATACTCAAAACAACTCTACTCAGGTATGCCAACAGAACAAAGTAATCTAGACAATCCTTCACTGAGATGCTCTTCCCAGGTGATTCTACTTCAAGTCAACAATCAATTCTATCAGCACAGTTGTTGATACCTTAATATCAATTTAGAAAATCATGCATTTGACATCTTGAAGTAAAAAGCCTAATATCCAGGTTTAAATTAGGGTTTTTCACTTGGTTAAAGTATAAATTTACAATGGGTCTCACAAAATATAAGTGTAATATTAGTGTTAGGGTCACCAGGCCACCAAACCACCACGACCAGGATCCACTAAACCTCAGGCTGGCCACATTTAAACCCTACTGTCCTCAACAGAATGAGATCATGTGCTTTACTCAGCTAATACACAGACTGAGAATATCTAAGAAGCAATCAGCCTAACTTAAAAATCTATCACCAAAACCTTCAGAAGAGTCCTATTGTTACAGAATTCAGATTCATTCTCACATCTTTGAAACTTTTTGTGAGATGACAATGCTCAGCAGATAGGTGAGTTTTAACATCTTACCTCACCAGGTGAGTTCTGGTTTAATCTCTGACCCCCTAACAGTAATAAGAAGATGCCATTAATCACAAAGAGAAGCAAGCATCCTCTATGTTGTGATCCTTTTATCTGCAGTTACAAAGAAATGTCTTGTGTGGAAGATGTTTGTCCAGCTGGTAAAGGCATGTTACAGTCCAATTCTGTTGTCCAGATCTACCATTGAGCCACAGAACTTGATTGACTCTTGTTCTAATAATGTCCCTTCTTTTCTTTTTAAGAATGTTTATATTTACTATAAAGGAAAAATCCATGTTGGGGTACAAAAACCATCTCTTGGGTAGAGGCAAGGGATGCTGCTAAAGTCTTGTCATGCACAGGAAAGCTCCTGGACAGAGAAGCAAACCCACAGGTCCAAGACATCTAGCCTGAGAAGACCCTGGACAGGAATAGCATCTCCCTCTAGACCAAAGGGCAGATGTGTCCATGCCCATTATTAAATGATCCAGGTCTCTGGGCTTCTTTTCTGGATTACCACGCACACACTGAGTATGCAGGCATTCACAGGGACCCATCTACCTTATTCTCATAGGGCTTGAGAGCAAGGAGAGTGTCTATGCTGTGTTTAATAAATGCCTTTGTCCCTAAACAATGAATATGTGCCTTCTGTAAGCATGTATGAATCTGTAACAGGCTGACATATGACTCTGTATGCAAGGTCAAATCCCAGTCCCTGACACCTCTGGAGACAACTGCTGCCCCTGAGATCTGACCTGATAATCCGTGACATGGAATGTGTGGATGTGCTAAAAGAAAGAGTAATATGGCTGCCTGCAGGATAACAGGAGAAGATGAAGGAAAGCCTTCAAGCCCAGGGCAGCTCCAATCAACCTCACGTGGAACATTTTCTGAAAACACAGATGGTCGAAGGACTCTTGGGGCCCAGGACCAGTCCCCCCAATACAGGAAGGAATTGTGTTACAGTTCGCTCCAAAGCTAATAAACAGCCAGATGAAATTGAAGCTTTGGCTGCCATGTGTGACTATATTAAGCTCTGGATCCCATCAAAACAATTCAATAACTCAATGCCATATTTCCAGCTTTGGTGCATTTTTTCCAACCGGCATCTGTTCTTATTTGAGCAGGGCAGAGAGAATTGGATAAGGCAAGCTAGCTCTGGCACTGCTAGCTTCAGCAGCCACAGGCCTACCAGCAGCAGCTGAGAAGGAAAGAAGAAAGACTCTGGATCCACCTAAGAAGTTCAACAGCTGGTCACAGAGGCTTCCTTCGGAGCCACCATCCACCGTTTCCAGAACAAAATATCTAGAAGCCATTGCTGGGTGACCAAACGTTGAGGTACTTGCTCCTCTTTCCCTGAGGCCTCAAAAGGCCATATCACGACAGATACACCTATCGGGATGGCATTATCACCCTCTGCTCCTTATCCACACCTACTCTTCAGCACTGTAGAGCCAAGAAGCAAATCCCACTGCACTGGGACTTAAGTTCATGGTCAGTCTTCAATATTTGGATGTAATAGAATAAACTTGGGTAGAGAGATATGAAGTGGCAAGTGTTAATGTGTTCAGAGGTGACATATAGTATACATGTTCTGTCCAGTTTGGGGAAACCAAGAGCCAAGGACCAAATGTTCCCATCTGCATGTGCCCGTGTCTTCCCCTGACTGCAGTAGCAGAGGCAGCTGAGAAGCACCATGAGATGCCGTGGGACTGGCACATTTAGACACGGACACTCTCTATCCCCTTATATAACAGTTGGCTAAAAGCTATCCTCATGCTCATTACACAGCTCTTTGGCTTATAGGTGAGTCTTGGTGAGTCTGTAGGATGAATCTCTCTCCATGGGCTATGCATGTGTCAAGAGAGATAGCCAGAGACACCATAGCGTTGGTCACAGTGCGGATGTGTCCTCATCATTTCAGGAAGTAGCAGGTTGGCACGTTCAGATTCTTGGGCACACAGGAGGCAGAGAAAGAAATGTGTTAACCAGGTTGAGATCTTCCAAGCATTCACATCTGGGTAGGCAACTGAGAGCAACTAGGAGGACCACAGAAAAGCCAGAGATGCTAAAGTTAAACTTCGCCTTCTCTTATATCTTCCCAGTATTTCTGGTTGTAGATATCAGAGCTTCTCAGCTGATGCTAAACAGGGGCCCAGGTTTCCTGCCAACTCCTGGAAAAGAATTACAGAAGGTTAAAAATCATGTGACTGCGACATGCTTTCTAGGGACTCACATTCAATTTTAAAAGCTCATAGAAGCACGAAGCAAAGAAACGTCTAAAGATTCCAACAGGTTCCAATGAGAACGTGGACCTTTCATCTTTGTATCTGTCATTTTCAACCTGGTGCTGGCACTCCTGAGCTGGTCCTTCAACAATTCTGAATTTCAGACCACCCTGCTCTGTTTTACACATGAGGCAGAGCACCCTATACCTCAGTGTCTACCTCACACAGCCATTTGCAGAGAAAGATGGCTCCCTGGTAGTGTGAGAGAATTGGAAGCCAGCCCAGATGCCTGTGCGAATCCCTCTGACGGGAGAAGATTGCATCGGTGCTTCATGATCCAAATGTCCATCTTTAGGAAGGCGATGGACAGACATTTAACACATATCTGAACACGAGCTACGACACTCCATGGCCAGAAGCCACGTCTGCCTTCTAGGCCATGATTCTGTCATATCTTCAGTCAAAGCCACCTTGATTCTGTGTTCCCAGCCAAAGAAGACAGGGGCAGTAAACTCATAGAAGGCAGCAAGGATGGCTCTGGTAACCTTTTTGCTGGCAACAGGCTGACTGACCAGCTCACTAAGGACATAGGGTGAGATCACTGTGCCATCTCCTGTCCAGGTGTCAGGATGCTGGCACCACATGCCATTGACACTGACTGGGGCCACAGGTGCAGGTTTTGTGTCCCATCCTATTTAAAATCCAGGCCATTTAACACCAATAGGAAAAAAATGCCCGCCTACCAGCCAGTGTGTGGGACAAGAGCCATTATGTCCCATCACTGGGGAAGGCACTGATTAAACAGGTGGAAAACAGGTGCCACTTGTGTGTGTCACTGAATTGGCTAGAGACACACTTCCCATTCAGGAAGTGCTTTTGTAAAGATTCCTTCTCAGAGCGCCTTTGTTAGCATATTTTCATTTGTGTTTCCTCTGGTGGAGGGGTATCTCATGCAAATTGGATTTTAAGAAATGGAAATTTTATGAAAAAAAAATTCTCTCCCATCCTTAGGGTCCTCATTTCTAATACCTGAAACAATGATTCCCACCAAGTCCTTGTCACTTTCCAGCTGCAATAAATTTGTTGACCTCCACAAATGGATCATTGGGGAAGGAGACTGAGTACTCTATGCAGTATGTCACTATGCTGAGGCACTGCTAAGGCCTCTAACTTTCTCTGCACAACACATGATAGGTGCTGCTTCTCTCTGTACAGCACATGATAGGTGCTGCTTCTCTCTGCACAGCATGTAATAGGTGCTGCTTCTACTACAGATAAGGAGCCTGAAGCCTCAGTCTCTGACCACTAAGGCCACGTAGCTTTCACCTCTCTAACAAAATGTCTGAATGTAACTGTGACATCCAGGTTCTGTATCACACTCAGATCAGCTCTTTGTTGCCCTGTAATCAATCTATCACTCCAAAACTGGATTCGTTAAAACACTATTGTCCATTTTATTTCCTCATTTGAAGTTGTTTGGACAGGGCTCAGCAGGGAAGCTGGGCTCAGCTCCACACAGTGACAGTTGGGGCCGTTCAGTTGGACTCTGTTCTGGCATAGTGCATCACATAGTTGGCCATCTGGGTGGGCCTTTCCAATGAGCAGTTTCAAGGTTCCATGTAGGACACTGGCTGGGTTCTCAGACCAGGTGTCATTGTCACAAAACACCTGACAGAAATCGTTTAAACAAATCCGTTTTGGTGCATGCTTTCAGAGGGTGCCAACCACCATGGTAAGGAAGGCAGAGCTGGATAGTTCAATTCACATCATGGTAGTTACCCTAGTTAGCCTTAGCTTGACATAGTCTGGCATAATCTGGAAGGGAAGCCTTCAACTGAGAGCTTGCCTTTACCAGTTTGGCCTGTGGGCATGTCTGGGGAGGGTCATTAATTATTGATACAGTAGGGTCAAGCCCACTGTGGGCCATGCCAACCCTATGTAGGTGGTCTTAGAACCGCATACAAAAGCAACCTGAGCATAAGACAATCACCAAGCCAGCTATGTTCCTCAATGATTTTTGCTTCAAGTTTCTGCACTGACTTCCTTCACTGATGGACTATGACCTGGAAATGTAAACTGAGTAAATCTTCCTACTCCTCAGTGGCTTCAGTCAAAGTGGTTTTTTTGTTTGTTTGTTTGGTTGGGTTTTTTTTTTTTTGGTTTTTCGAGACAGGGTTTCTCTGTATATTCTCTGTATAGCCCTGGCTGTCCTGGAGCTCACTTTGTAGACCAGGCTGGCCTCGAACTCAGAAATCTGCCTGCCTCTGCCTCCCAAGTGCTGGGATTAAAGGCGTACGCCACCACGGCCCGGCCCAGTCAAAGTGTTTTTAACCACAGCAACAGAAAAGATATTGAACAGTGGGGTCCACAAACAGAACAAGACATAGAGTGGTTATAAATAATACACTCAAGACTGACTTGCTACCTTCAACTCAGGCCCACATAATTTTCCAACATAGATAGTGTCAGCGGCTGAAGACACAGCATTCCAAACATGAGCACGGAGGGACACTTCGTATCCAAACCACAACAGCATCTAAGGGACGGATACTCAAAGCCACTGGTTTCTTAAAGTGTGGGCAGGGAATTACAAGCCACACCTGTCTTTTCTATCGCCCAAATGATATAAAGCTCAGACACGAAAGGGGGGGGTGATGATGCAGAAACTTTTACGGAAAGATGATGGAAGAGAGTCTGAAGCATGCTCCCTAGGCTCCACAGCTGTTAACTAGCTGTGTACTCGCAGAGTTGATTGGTCCTTTATCAGTCAGTTCACAAGTAACTGGGCGCAGCTTAAGCCCTCGCCCATCTAAGGTGCAGCCCTTTAATTAGAACACGTTCAAATATCAGCTAGGATGACAGAGTGATGTTCAGAAGATGAACACAAATCCTCTCAAAAGTCTAGTTGCTTGATGGTCTCTGAGAGAAAGAAAATTCGACAGAGCATAGTTTCTCCTTTTGAAAAAAAAAAAGCATAAGGCATCTGTGTGCACCCCAGTTGTCAGTAGAGCATGTACTGGTTCTCATTCCCTGTCACAGGCTCTTGCCCGTGTTCTGCACATGGCTGGCATGCATGCCCACAGCTCAGAAGCTCCTGGCTGTGTGCCTCGCCTCCCTTCTCCACTCCAGCCTCAGCCTTTTCTGGCACCAGGGAGTTTCCTTCCAGCCTTTTAGTCTACTTCAGCGTTGACTTCAGCTTCGCCCTCAGATTATTTACCCATAGTTCCTCTCAACATTCGTCAGTACTGCTGTACATAGCTCACCCCTTCTATCTCTTCTGAAAAATGATCTGGAATCAAGGAAGCTGCTAGGACCGGGGGCCCTCACTACGGGAAGGGACCATAGCCTCCACTCTCTAAGACTCAGGACACAGAAGTCAGCCTTTGGTGGCAGCTTATCAGGGGTACAGAATTCCCAGCTACCTCTCAGTGTATAATCATGATATCTACAAATGAACAAGGGTGATTGTCAGGGGGTTCACAGAACACTGTGTACAATGGGGACCAAGAGAGCCTATGGCAACATTCCACAGGTGAACCTGAGAGATGCAACACTAGCCTTTCTCATACTGCAAAACAAGAATTTCCTTCCCAAAGACAGAACCTCCTTAGTGACTGAACACAAGTATCTCGTCCATTGTCTCAATTATTCAAATATATGAGCATTTCTGAAGCACATCCTATATGTATATGTACCTGTGTGCACACAGGTCTTGCTGCATCTAAACCTTAAGATATAGCAGCAATGAGTCTTGGAAGACCTTGGATGGAAAAGCAGTGACTCTGAAAACCATCATGAGTTCAGAGGTGAAGCACCCAGCACACAGTACAGCTGGGAGGATGTGATAAAATTGGAAACTTGCTCCTAAAAAGGCACAAGTCAAGCCTGCCTGCTCAGTGGGCTCCAGCACTCAGATGTACCAGTTCTCAGGGCATTCACAGGCATGGGCTCATGTATTTCCTTTGGAAGCTTTATTAGAGATGTAGGGATGTGTGTAAGAGCAACTGAGACAGCCCTAGGCTCTACTGACATGGGGTAGTCATGCTCCCAGTGAGAACTCCACATGGGAATTAAATAATGGGTGGCTTTTAAAAAGCCCGTGATCCAGTTTCTGGCTATTATAAATAAGGCTGCTATGAACATAATGGAGCATGTGTTCTTATTACATATTGGAGCATCTTTTGGGTATATGCCCAAGGAGTGGTATAGCTGGGTCCTTTGGTAGTACTATGTCCAATTTCCTAAGGAACCACCAAACTGATTTCCAGAGTGGATATACCAATTTGCAATCCCACCCTCAATGAAGGAGTGTTCCTCTTTCTCCACAACCTCTCCAGCATCTGCTGTCTCCTGAGTTTTTGTTCTTAGCCATTCTGACTGGGTGTGAGGTGGAATCTCAGGGTTGTTCTTATTTTCCCTGATGACTAAGGATGTTGAACATTTCTTTAGGTGCTTCTCAGTCATTCAGTATTCCTCAGTTGAGAATTATTTGTTTAGCTCTGTACCCTATTTTTAATAGGGTTATTTGAATCTCTGGAGTCTAACTTCTTGAGTTCTTTGTATAAATTGGATACTCACTCTCTTTCAGATATAGGATTGGTAAAGATCTTTTCCCAATCTGTTGGTTGCTGTTTTGTCCTATTGACAGTGTCCTTTGCCTTACAGAAGCTTTGCAATTTTATGAGGTCCTATTTGTCAGTTCTTGATCTTACAGCACAAGCTATTGGTGTTCTGTTAAGGAAAATTTCCCCTGTGCCTATGTGCTCCAGGCTCTTCCTCACTTTCTTTTCTATTAGTTTCAGTATATCTGGTTTTATGTGGAGGTCCTCGATCCACTCCTATCTCCTCGTGCAAAGCTCAAGTCCAAGTGGATC
>JADRCC010556454.1:2442-12557 GCA_019843855.1 Hylomyscus alleni | reverse complement strand
TTTAAAAAAATCATTGAATGGACTTAGCTTGGAATGTCTGAAATGGCCCTAAAGACTTATGCCTTCTGCATCATGTATTTATGTGAAGTAGTGTTCTTAGTATTGATGATCGCTAAATTCAAGTATCAGTCAGCTCTGAACAATGTGGAAAATGCTCTTTATCCTGGAACATCAAATACTCAACCAAGATTTAATTCTTTAAGTAAAAATGAAGAAGCACATCCAAATATTAGTAATATCAAATTGCCACATTTAAAACAGATTTCCTGCCAATTTCATTATGTATTAACATTTTACTAAGCTTTGCTCCAAGGAGCAGGCCCATGAGAGAGTAGCTCAGTCTAAAGAGTCTTCTTTAATAGGAGGTATAAGGAATGGGCTCTGATGCCCTTCTCCTCACCTCATCCCTTGCCACCTGTGGCAGGCAGGAGAGCTGGCCCTGAGGTCATGAGAACAGAAGAGCTGACCCTATCCCTCACTGGCTGCAGCACTATGTAGAGTGGACCCTGTGTCTCATCTAGGCAGCACAGTAGAGCTAGCCATGATAGTAAGGAGAACAGGAGAGTTGTCCTATCCCCTTACTGGCTGAGGCATTGGATGAGCTAGCTAGGACAGTGCTGGAGAGTTCAGCCTGGTGATATGGGGACTGCAGGAGACCTGGCAGACTGACCAGCTCAGATACCTCTCAGGCACAGGTCTGGGGCTGTGAGTTAACCCATATCAACATCTACCCCACTGATGAACTGCTGGAGCATGTGAAGGGGCTGTACCTACAGATCTAAAGCTGTCGGATCTCCATGATACAGGGCAACAACAGAATATCCAAGAGGAGTCCAAGTAAGGATCCAATATTAGTAGACTAGCAGAAGCCAGAGGCCTTGGACCAGACCGATGAGCCACTGCAATGAACATTTGCAAGCCAAGAAAAGTATATAAAAGGATATACTGTGGGACACACCATGACACACTACAGCTTCCGCAATGAAATTGTTTTCACCCTCATTTTTGTAGGGAGGTTGCAAGGTGGAGGACAGGTATGAGTGGACAGAGAGAGATGATTGGGATTGGGGTGCATGATGTAAAATTCACAAAGAACTACTAAAAAGTTTAAAATAACGAAAAAGGAGAATGGGTTCTTTCCTCTGAGTGGCCTGAAGTGGCCAGTTTGGTGGCCACTTTCTCTTGACTTAGAAAACCTCGCAAACAATGCAAATCATGTGTTCTTAGTGTTAACACTTGTAAAATTCCCAGGACTTTTAGGATTCTACACAACTGAAAGTCTACCCGAACATATCACTTTAAAGAAGTATTGTATGCCAATCCAGTGGTATGACAGACTTGATAGGTGTGTCCAGACCAAATGGGGCTCGACAGGGGTGGACAAAGTGTCAGTGAACCAAAAAGAATGTGAATTTTTTGCTACACAAAAATGGAGGCTTGAAAATGGAGGAAGGAACTTAAGGCTTTAGACATAGATGCTCTGGTCGCTGAACACATCCAAGTGAACAAGGCTCTCAGGGTACATCACCAAGCCTGTGGAGCTCAA
The DNA here is from genome assembly GCA_019843855.1 of Hylomyscus alleni. Classification (NCBI taxonomy): domain Eukaryota; kingdom Metazoa; phylum Chordata; class Mammalia; order Rodentia; family Muridae; genus Hylomyscus; species Hylomyscus alleni. The sequence continues at coordinate 11,011 of JADRCC010556454.1, read as the reverse complement.
GGTCATATTGACCCAGGTAAGACGCATCCTCTGCCACACTGAGATGGTCCTCTGAAAAGGAGGACAGAAGAAAAGGAGCCTGCATCCAAAAAAGAGAACCATGAGAAACTTGCAGAGCAAGGGGAATGGTACAGTAACCAACTCAGCATGTATGAAACCACATACATACATACACCTATATACATACATACATACACATACATACATACATATAAAATACATACATACAAACATGTATGCACACATACATACAGACATACATATACCTATATACATACATACAAACATGTATACACACATACATACAGACATACATACACATATACATACATACATACAAACATATATACACACATACATACATGCATGCATGTATGCATATACACATACACACATATGTTCTGATTTTAAAATAGAAATATGTTTTTAAAAAGTAAGAATCTGGTCAAACTAAAACTCAACAACTTTTCTTATTTTTCAGAGAAATGAGGTCCCAGGGCAGACTGCAGCTCTCCAAATTAGAAAGAGATACTATCAGACTGTAAGAATTCCATCCTACTGGAGTGAACGCTCAAGCAGAAACCTCCCTGAGATAGGCTAGAGAGTGGGACAACCTGGACTATAGTAGGTAAATTGCTGGGGACTCAGCATGGACACATTGTTGAAGAAATGCAGAGTTCTTGGTCAGTCATCAGGCAACCTATACTTTGTGAGTTTTATTTCCAGATTCCCCAGAGCATTTTCACAGTAAATACTGAAGGAAAAAAAAAAATCACTCCATGCTTTGGTGGAAGGAGGGGAGACAGAACTCTTGATGTCTGCCAGAGCTGTCTGTTCTTGCCAAGATCAGCATTTAGAAGAATCGATTCTCCCAGAAGCTAAACGGATGGGTTTTATCAGACTGTAACCTATTTTAGGGAAGGAAGAAAGGAACCCCCTCATCTCCTGTAGCCGTCCTGCCTCACCTCACATGAACAGGACCTGAGAAGTACTGGTGGAGTTCATAATCCATGGGCACACACTCCCAGAAAGTTCATAATACATCCACAGGAATACAGAAGATGCCTTATCCCCACCATCTCACTGCCTTGCTGCTAAGGGTCTGCTTACCAGTTCAGTTCCTCTAGCCCAGCCTAAGAGTACCAATCAGACACTACAGTGGTATCTGGAATTATCAGATCAGCAATGATTCTTGTAACATTTTAACAGAAACAATGTGGTTTTGTCAATTTATGGGTAAAGTGTGATGTATTTCAAGTACACTCTTGGTAGACTAAGGTACTTGGTATTGGCATCACCTCAAGAAGTTATCAAATCCTTCGAGAGATGAAGAAGTTTTGAAAACCTTGTGACCAGTACACTGAGAGAGTTTCTAGGGAAAGTATAGAAAACCCAAGAATATATGAATACTGTGAGCAATCTACCACAGACTCTAAGTGAAGGGACCAAACCATCGATAGAAATGGCAAAGTCTTTACTAGGCTCATTAGTAACTTAGACGTGACGACAGAAGACTCCCTAAGCTTAATCAGTAACTTCCCCAAATGGAAAATCAAAGAACATGTCTGAAAAATGAAAATAGCAGAGAACGTAAAGATTGCTGTCCAGCTACCAATGTCATGACATGCGTGTGATGGAATCCCAAGAAAGAGAAGGGGAGGCAGAAGAAGCAAGAGTTTGAAATAGTGGCTGAAAACTTTCTAGCCTGGAAGCCATGCTTCCAGAAATCCCACAGGAAACGAATAAATGAAACCAAAGAAAGAGAGCTGGAGTTGGCCACACTGACACACATATGTAACCCTAGCCCTCAGGAAGCTGAAGAGAGGGATTGCAAGGTCGCAAAATACCAACCTGAAATACAGAGTGAGTACCTGTAACTAAACAAACAAACAAAAAAATCAATAAACCATACCTCGTCTTACATACTAGTCAGCTTCGCATTAGTGTAACAAGAGACCTAAGGTAATCAACGGGAGAAAGAGGAAGTTGATTTTACCTCACAGTCTTGGAAGTTTCTATGCTATGACTTTGGAGCATATGAAGCAATCCATCAGAGATGGAGTGGGTATCCAAGGAAGCTTGTGAATCTTAAGCAGGCATGAGGTAAAGAGAGAAAGGAAGAGACAAAAGTCCCATAATTCCCTTCGAAGCTGTTCCCCCCCCCCCCGAGACTAGAAGGCCTCTTGTAAGATTCCCACCTCTTAAAATTTCCACCCACTCCCAATAGCAGCAGGCTGAAGACTAAGCCTTTAACACCATGGCACCTGGGGGACAGCCCAGACCTGAATTTAACAGTGTAGTATTCAAAGTCAAGAAAGTCAAAGCTAATTAAAGATCCTGAGAAAGAGTCAATGGGGGGAAAACACACCTTCTGTGCTGGTGTGAATGAGATGACGCCCATAGTCTTGGGCATTTGAATGTCTGGTCCTTAGTGGGTGCTGCTCTTTGGGTTAGTTTAGGAAGTATGGCTTTGCTGGAAGAACTGCATCGGTAGAGGTGAGCTTTGAAAGTTTAGAGACTCCCATCACTTCAAGTCCGTTCTCTGCTTCATGCTTAAGGCTCAGGAGGTGAGCCTTGAGCTGCTGCTGCAGCCACCGTACCTGCTGGCAGCCTCCTCCACTCTCCCATCATTAAGTCTAACCCTTGCGAACTATGAGCCCAAATAAACCCTTTCTGCTCTAAATTTCCTTGGTCACAGTGCTTTATCCCAGCAGTGGGAAAGTAGCGAGTGAACCTTCCTACAGAGGACAGGAGGGAGCAGCTGTATTGACTTCTCAGAGACCATGTAAACAAAACTAGATTACCATGACTAGTGTGAAAAAAAATAAGGACACCGACAGAGTCCCCACCTGAGAAATGTTCTCTCAAAACTGAAAAAGAAATAAAGCCGTCTGAAAAAAACAAAAATTAAAGGGATTCGTTGTATTTGATATAACTTGAAAAGAGATAGTGAAGCAAGTTCTTCGGAGAGAAGAAAAATAATAATGGCCAGAAACTCAAATCTAGAGACAGAAGAGCACAGGAGACAGAACAAGGGAGAACAGGCTAAAATAAGTTTGTGTGATTCTAAAATGATCTAAAGAGATAGAAGTTTTAGCAATGTGTTCAGTTATGTGTGGTGTGTATCACTGAGATGGATGGTAGCAGCAATGGAGGAGATAACAGGGAGAAACTAGGGATACTCTGTAATTATGAGGGACTTGCCCTGACTGAGGCATTGCAGTGTTATTTGAAAGTGGCTCTCTTAAAGATAAATCGCAAACCATAGAGTAATCACTAAAATTGATTGCTAGTAAGATTTCTAAATTGAAATACTAACAAAGAATAAATAAAGCTTGAGATCCTACAATGCTTAATAGGGACCACAAAAGGTAAAGACTGGAGAAGAAAAGTAGGAACAAAAATAAGGGTAACTAGTAGAAAACAGTAAAAAAGGAAGTATAGAAATCAATCAAATTGCATCAATAGTCACCTTAAATACCACTGATCTAAATACACCAATTAAAAAAAAACAGTCTATCAAGTTGAATGAAGAACATAATAACTGTATGCTCTCTATAAGAATTGCACTTTAAGTATGAAAATGCTCACTGATTATAATTAAAAGGGTGAGATAATATGCCATGGAAACAAGAAAATGCTGACTTGAGGCCTTAGGGGTAACGGTAGCATTATATATCAAGACTGCAAGAAGACACAGCATCTTGAATGTGATTGGGGAAATGACTGAGTATCAAGATTCATGCAGCAAAAACTAACAGATCCACAAGGACAAAACAGATGAGGCCACTATTATAGATGGAGACCAGTGGCTCTCTGTCAGAAAGAGACACTTCCTGGGCTGGCAAGATGGCTTCATGGGGCAAAGTGCCTGCTGCCAAGTGTGCGATCTAAGTTGAATCGCTGGGATCCACATGCTAGGAAAAGAGAATTAACTCTGGTAAGTTGTTCTCTGACCTCCACATACATGCTATGGCACATACAAATATAGATAAATAAGTAAATAAATGTAAGTTTTAAAAATAAATGGATTGATCCTCAGGCAATGGACATGGTTGAACAGAACAACGAGATATGTCAACTCGATATAATTGATAATCTTTAGAGTTCATCCTCAAAGAGAAAATTACATGCTCTTCTCAACTTTACATGAAACTTTCTCCCAAATAGACCACACTGTGGCCCATAAACATTCTTAATAAAAGTAAAGGAATAGAAATTACACAATGTTCTTAGAAGTGGAATTAAAGTAAAAATCAATAACGGAATACTATATGGAATAGTCTAAAAGTACACAGAAAATAAGTAATACATAAATGAGGAGAAAATTTAAATTATCTTGACCTAAATAAAAATGAACCTTATCAAAGTTCATGGGGGGAGAGGGGGGACATTGTCAGGGAACCTTGTTCTTACATGGAAACCAAAACTTTACATGTGTCTGTTAAAGAAGAAGAAAAATCCCAAACCAGTCATTCGAGTTTCTACATCAGGAAACTAGAAACAAAAGAGTAAAGAAGGATGAATAAACCTAAAGTAAGAGCACAAAGAGACATTAGAGCAAATACCAGGGATATCAATAGATAATGTCAGCAAAGTGAAACACTGACAATTAAAATTTTTCAATACAATCCATAAGCATGCAGACAGGCTAAGTAGAAAAGAGAAAAGACACACATCCCCAGGATGAGAAGTGAAAGGGTATTTCACTGCAGACCTCCTGAATGGCAAAAAGACAGTAAATAAATACCACAAACAGCTCCATAAACCACAGACTTGACAACTCAGGTGAAGCAGACCAACCCTTAAAAGATGAATGTGCCAGAGGGCACAGGAGAAACAGATAAGTAAGCCAGCTAACACCCAGTAAACAGAGCCAGCACTCAACAACCTTTCAAACAGAAAGCACCTGGCTAAAGTAATTTTATAGGAATTTTTTAAAAATGTAGGAATTCCACCAATTTTCTACAGTATCTTTGACCATAGAAGCAAATGGAAAGGTGTTTCATAATTTTATCTGATGATTTTATAATATCTGATATTAAACAAGGCATTCTCAGCAAACTATAGGCAAATGAACAGAAGTGAAAAAATTCTCATCAGATTTTTAGTAAACCTAACACAAAATAAATATGAAGAATTACATGCGATAACTAAATAGGCTTGCTCAGGTTACAAGTTTTGTCCAAAATTTAAGAATAACTTAATATACATCCACCATATGAACAGTCTAAAGAAGAGAAAGTACATTCCAATATCAACAGATACAGAAAGAGCATTTGACATGCCACAAACTAGTATCAAATCAGAAAAAGAAGCTCACTCCACTTGCTAACAGAAGTCAAAACAACAACAAACAGACAAGCAAGCAAACTGCCTAATAATGAGAAAGCTACAACTTTCCTGACAAAATCAGGACCACGGCAAGACTATTTTCTTCTTACCAGTATTTCTACATTAATTATATTTGAAGTCCTAACTAATTCAGCAAGATTAAAGAAGAAGAGGAAGAGGAGGAAGAAGAAGGGAGGGAAGGAAGGAAAAGAAAGGACAAAAAAGAATAAAATTTAAGAGAGAAAAATTCATTTTCAAGTGATAAGATTGTCTAAATATAGCAGAATCATAGAAAGAAAATTGGAACTAATTAGCAATTATAGTAAGATTGCAGGGCATAATTTTAACATAAATTAATTGTTTTCCTATATACCAGTAAAGAACAAGTAGACTTTAAAATTAAAACCACATTTCCATTTACATTAATTTCCTAAGCAACTTCTACTTAGATTTAAATCCAACAAAGTAATAAAAGATTTATATGAGAAAATCTACAAAACTCTGAAGAAATATGTTGTATTAGTTAATTTTCTATTCCTGTGGTAAAGCACCATGACTAAGGCAGGCGTGTATGAGAAGAGAGATGCGGGGTCAGGGGACATATGAGAGCAGAAGATGCTAGGACAGAAACTATGAGAGGAGAGGATGCTGGGACAGGAAGTAGCTGAAAGGAGAGGATGCTGGGACAGGAAGTAGCTGAGAGGAGAGGATGCTGGGACAGGAAGTAGCTGAGAGGAGGAGATATGGGACAGTAGGTAGCTGAGAGGAGAGATGTGGGACAAGGAGTGTATGAAAGGAGGGATGCTGGGACAGGGGTGTATGAAGAAGGACTGCTGCTTCCGGGAATGTACTCTATGCCTACTGTTCAATCCTTCTATAAATTTAAACTGCATTTAAAAATGAAATGTATTAAATGAAAATATTTCAGTAGCAAATGTTTTGCCTTTACCTCCTCTGCTTCCATTGCCTTCCCCAAGGCCAGTTAACTCCTGAGGTGATGATAGCAAGAGAGGTCTTTTACAACAACAAACTGAAAGAGATACCAAAAAAAGTCACAGTTAGATCATGGTTCTCTCTCAGACACTTCACACTGGGTCAGACGCTCTTTCATCAAGAGTCCTGTGTAATTCTGCCAAATTTATAGATCAGTGCCCTGCTCAGCCATCATCAGAGAAGCATCCTCCTGCAGCAGGAGGGATGGGAACAAACACAGATAACACAGGCAGACATAGCACAGGGAACGAGAGACTAGAGTCTACATGGTAATGAGAGACTAGAGCCTACATGGGATGTCTCTATCAAATCCCTCCTCTTGGGATTCAGGTAACCCTGCAGAAGAGAAGGTGGAAAGAGCCTGAGGGGATGGAAGACCCCAGAAGACAAGTCTCTCTAAATCAACAGGATGGCTAGGCAGATGAACTCACAGAGAGTGAGGCGGCATACACAGAGCCTGCATGGATCTGTACCAGATGGGCTTCTGTAGCTGAAGGGAGGAGTAGATACAAGCCTCCATCCCTAACCCAGAAGCCATCTGCAGTTGGAGTGAAATTTAGTTTTCTCCAAGGGAGTCTCACTGACGAAACAAGCTACCTTTAACGATAGGCTGCAGGCCCAGCAGGAGAGAGCTAACGGGAAATGAACTCAACGGCATCACTGAAGGTTCCTTGTATTGTAAGGTCTTGTCAGGGCTTTTTAAAAATTAAACACATGCATACACATATCTATACAGTTTAGTATTTTTACGGAATTCCTGAATATGCAAATGAGTGAGTCTTTGCATCTATATCTGTTTCTCGTGCCTTTTCTGGGGGTCTTCTTCAGTTTGCTTTGTCCTATTAGTTTTTATTTTATCTTATTTATATTTATTTTACTATTATCCCTTATAAGCCTGTTTTCTAATGAGAGACTGAAAGGGAGTGGATCTAGAAGGGAGGAGAGCGAAGGTGGGAAGGAACTGAGGGGAGTGGAGGAAAGGGAAACCTCAACCAGGATATATCGTGTAAAAGCAAATGAACAAAGCTTATTATCATAAAAGGAAAGACATCAAAAAAAAATTCCTGTCTAGCAAAGGGCAGCCTAGCCCTGGAGACTAGGGGAAGAAGAGAAAGCAAAACCTGCGCTCTGGGGTTCTGTTTATATACAGTATACAGAAATGGTGAACTTAGAAAATGGGCAGACCGTTAGGTGCTGAGGACTGCTCTGTCCAGCAGTGACAAGTGTCTGGCTCCCAGTTCCCAGAGCTCTTGTCTTCCGAGCCCTGATGGAAGATGCAGAGGCGGAATAGGTGTCCATGCCATTCCCCAGAGTGTACAGTACCAGAGGAAGCCTGGGGAGGAAGGACGTCAGTTATGACATGAACCACAGGAACAGGGATGTGACCATCCATAAATGACTACGAGGCAGGACAGGCGAGTACTGTTCTGTGGGTTGGGGAGCGAGACAATGAGAATCCAGGAAGGCCATAGAAAAGCTGTGTCTCAAAATGAGGTCAGGGCCGAGTCGCTAGGTCTTGGTCATGAGGCTGAGAGAAGATCAGGCCTGTAGCCCGGAGAGTGAGGCACAGGCAGGTTAAAGGTCATCCTTAGCAGAGTGGGCCACCTGGGCTTTAGTAGGTAAGAAGAAACAAGGAGCTCCAGACCACGCCCTCTCCCCCCACAAAAGTCCCAATGTCAGGTGATCATCTAGTGAAAAGAATTCCAAGCACGAATGCTGATCTGCAGATTACTACAAGCACAATTTTGGTCAATGTAAATTGTGTCTATTTTAAAATGAAATTTTAAAAGCAGTATTAATGGCTTAGGAGCCAGCAGCCATTCTAGCTTTCCTTTTGACACTATCTGAAAGACCAAAAATCACAGATGAGCCAGTTCTTCCCAAAGACCAGGCCAAGTGTGGTAGAAAGCCTGTATGCCTAGGAATGGATCTGTTTGGTGGTATCGACATGCTTAAAAATGTCCTGTTCTGACGACATATACCTGAAGGAAGACGTGGTTAAAAACCAAACTTCAAAAATAAAAACCCAACTTAATCTTGAAATATATTTAACTTGAAGTTTTGGATGGTGTTTTTGAGGATAAAGTTGTCTGGGTTATTATATGTAAATCAGTATTTATGAATAAGTAAAAGTGTATTTAGACTAGTTTTGTTTACCTGATTAAATGTTTTTGGAATGTGAAAAAGAAAGAAAGAAAGAAAGAAAGAAAGAAAGAAAGAAAGAAAGAAAGAAAGAAAGAAA
>JADRCC010556448.1:0-23667 GCA_019843855.1 Hylomyscus alleni | reverse complement strand
GGCCCCAGCAGCATACGTATAACATAGGATGGCCAAGATGGTCATCAATGGGAGGAGAGGCCCTTGATCCTGTGAAGGTTCTATGCCCTAGTATGGAAAGGAGATATTGTAAGTAAAGAAAACATCTAATAAAAAAAGTAAAATGAATGTGAAAGAAACCATATGGAAGAGCTTTGGTTCACTTTGTAAATTCAAGAAGCTAGTTGAACTAGGAAAAGAAAAAAATTGACAGTAGGAATCAGAGAGAAAAGATAGAATAGAAAAGGGAATAATATGTAATAAGATGGCACTATCTCAAAAACAGAAAAGTGTAAATGTCAATGTATAAAAATTAACAACAAATCTTCCCCAGTAGCACCTGTGCTGAGTTAGACTGCACTAACTGATGAAAGGTTTGTTTTGTTTTTCTGTTTCTTTTTAATACCTTCTCAATTGGAAAATGAATATGATTGAAAGTAGGGTGATTAGTTGAAGAACATCATCTCTTTCTCTTCAAATAGATGGATGCTAGAGTATCAGACAACTAAAACAATCTCAAAAGAAGACAATAACTGCAGGAAACTACACCTGCATTGGTTGCATACAGGTCTCGACAAAATCCAATTATCAATAAATGGAACCAGGAGATAACATAATTCTGTAAACAGTATTATGTTCTACATTATTCTGGTCTTTAAAATGATGTTCACATTAATGTTTAACACAATGTTTCTTTGCCAATATATCTGAAGAAAAACCCATGATCTTGCAAATAGCTACCAGACAAGTAAAAGTAATCTATGGCTAAAAGAATATTGAGATACTGAAAAATGAAGGAGAGAAATATTTCAAAAGTTGGCTAAACTAGAGCAATGAAATGCTTACAATATTTTGGAGGTAAATGGAATGAAGTATCTCAATAGATAAATGTCAGAAAACCTCTCACTGCCTCTTTGTAAATGTTTTAAATGTAAAATATGATGACTTATGCACACGTAACAGACTTTTGCCTGTATACATTTGAATCTCATATTTTTCAAAGTCACTCCATGCAAAAATGACATACATTACAGGCTACCCAAAGATATTTATCCCTGGTCCCTGGAGCAGAACTGTTTCCCTGTAAGATTTGTACTATACAAAGTCATTTTTGGCAACCAGTCTCTTATGACACTCAAAGATCAATGGAAAGACAGCATTTAGAGTTGGCTACATATTTTCTTTTACCATAGTAGAGAAGTATAAAAGCCTTTAAGATATCTCAGGAACCATTTTCACCTTATTTTTACAATTAATACAGGTTAAGTAAAGTCCAAAAAGCAGAAATAATAGCATAAGATGTTTTATAAATAATTTTTTTCTAAAGCAATTTAAATTAACATGTAGGATCAGTAAAATATTACAATTTAGTTGAATATCAGATTCAGAAAATATGTGTTTGAACACAATCTCTTATGTTCAAATAGCTAAAAGGAACTACACACACACAAATATTCGGTTTTGGAAGTTATTCCTTATATAACATTTTCACTTATACACCAACAACAATAAACATTTTAACTAAAATTATTAATTACTCCAAGTTATAGTTATTTTGTTTATAAGCATAATGATATTTGAAGGTCAATAATGTTTTATAGATCTTAAAATGTGGCTTTAAAAGTAGAATAACATAATAAATTGATTATGAAAAAAAATAAAACAACCTATAAAAGGCCTATAAAAAGGAAGCTACAGAGATGTGTATTTCTAGTTGCCAAATTGGACAATCAGGCAAATGAGGGTTCACACTGGGATGAAGAATTATTCTTTGTCTAATTTTAACACAGAAGCTTGTGCAATAATAGAGCAGAATAGCATTTAAAGCATGAGATTACAATAGGAGGTACCACCAGAGTCACTTTAGAGGAATGTCTTGGAGGACTATGGAATTGGTGGGTCTCTAGCAATCATTGTTCCTTCATTGTGAATGGAAATCAGACAATATCCTCATAGAAACAGCTATGATTATTCATTTAATCTTAGAATTATCAACACTTTTATGATGAACATTTTATGTGAAATGTTTTAAGGCAAGTAGTATTTATACTTTTCCAATAATAACTAACTGTCTCAAGCTAACATCTTAAACTGTTAAAGGATAAAACCTTTGTCTTAGGATTGCTAACTATGTATAAAGTAGTTAATATTAACATAAACTCTCTCTTTGAGCCTTAGTTTACTATGAATTCCAGAATATTATAAAAGATACTACCCAATCAATCATATATATTTGTCTTATTAAATACATTACCAACTTTTTATAATTATACCATTCTTAAATATACATTTTAAGATTTTTTTTTACCCTTGTCATTACTAATATATACTTTTGAATATTTTCATGATATATAAGGCCTTGGTCTTAATGTGAAAATACATTAAGTTAATAATAAAACTGGCATCTGTGCCAGCTTTTAAATGTTTCTGTGAAATCAAAAAAGTGTATAAAATTAATGAAATTTTACCAAACAGAACTTTACGTCCAATGGTATTTATGCATTACTGAATTTTGTGGACAAATCTCATACAATTTTGGAATGGTTTCCACAGGTCTGGTGATAAGTTCAGGAATATACTTCATGGTAGTATACTTTGTATGAATTTAGTCTTTCAACCATACAGCTCCATTTAATGCATAACTATTTGCAAATTCTGATATATGTGTGTTTGGCTAATTATATATGTAATTCCTCTGAGATATAGCAACCTTTATGGTTTAAGTTACTTGTCACTATTCAAAACATAAAAAAGCTATAGGCCAAAGTAATAATTGACAGAAACAACATAATTCTCTTGGAATAGAACTAATTATCTTTCACATTTGTGGATTGAATGTGAAATGCAGCCAAGAGGCTCACAGATTTGACCAATTGTTCCCCAATAGTGACATTGTTTGTGAATGTTGCAGAAATTTTGTGGTTTGGAGCCTAGCTATTTATCAGAAGTTAGTCATGAAGACAGGATGCCTGGAAAAGGATATTTCTCTATGGTTCTCACCTATTCTCTTTGTTTCTCATAAGAATATTTATACTGCATGATCTCCATGCTACCCTAGGAAGCATACTAGCTATTCTGACTGCACAAATACAATGCAATGAACCAGTTCTTTGAAGCATGAGCCTACAGTAACCTTTTCATTATCACACATTCTAATACAAAAATACAAAAGGCAACTAACACATCTGATGCATATTTTTTCTTAGCTTAATAATAGTTGGCTCTGAAAAATAGTTTCATTTCATTTTTATAATTTATATTTTAATGATATAGTAGAATTTTGGAGGGAGATAAAAAATTAAGAAGAATTCTACTTAGGGACTGGAAATTAGTAAGGAAGTCACTAGCCAATTAACCCATCGTAGAGAATGCTGAAATCCTCCAGGTTTGGTCTTTGAAATTGATAAATTGATAGAACATTATTACTTGTGGTTATAAAATCTGTAGTTTGGAATTTTAAAACAACAATGACAACAACAACAACAACAACAAAACACTTTAAAATCAGGGAAAAGACAAGACTGCCCACTCTCTCCCTACCTATTCAATATAGTACTTGAAGTTCTAGCCAGAACAATTAGACAACAAAAGACCAAAGGGACATAAATTGGGAAGGAGGAAATCAAGATATCATTATTTTCAGATGATATAATAGCATACATAATTGATCCCATAATTTATACAGGAGAACTCCAAGAGCTGATAATGTCATCAAAGTGACTGGATATAAAATTAAGTCTATTGAATTAGTAAACTTCCTCTACTAAAAAGATAAATGATCTGTGAAACAATACCCTTCACAATAGTCACAAATAATATAAAATATCTTGGTGTGACTCTAACCAAGCAAGTGAAAGGTCTGTATGACAAAAAAATTGCATGTCCTTAAAGAAAGAAATTGAAAAATATCTCAGAAAATGGAAAGACTTCTCATGCTCATGGATAGGCAGGATTAATATAGTAAAAAATGCCATCTTACCAAAAGCAATCTACATATTCATTGCAATTGCCATCAAAATTCCAACTCAATTCTTCACAGAGTTAGACAGAGCAATTCTCAAATCCATTTAGAATAAGAAAAACAAAACAAAACAAAAAAAAACCAGGATAGCAAAAGCTATTCTCAACAATAAAAGAACATTTTTGGGAGACAACATTCCTTTCCTCAAGTTGTACTATAGAGCAATAGTGATAAAAACTGCATGATATTGGTACAGAAACAGTCAGGTAGATCATTGGAATAGAATTGAGGATCCAGAATTATACCACATAACTATGGTTTCCTGATTTTTGACAAAGTGGCCAAAATTATCCAGTAGAAAAAGTCAGCATCTTCAACAAATGGTGCTGGTTCCACTGGAGGTCAGAATTTAGAAAAATGCAAACTGATCCGTTTTTATCTCAGTACCAAGTGGATCAAGAACTTCCACATGGAGGGCAGTGGTGGCACACGCCTTTAATCCCAGCACTTGGGAGGCAGAGGCAGGCGGATTTCTGAGTTCAAGGCCACCCTGGTGTACAGAGTGAGTTGTTCCAGGACAGCCAAGGATACACAGAGAAACCCTGTCTCGAAAAAACAAAACAAAACAACAACAAAAAAAAGAACCTCCACATAAAACCAGATACACTGAATCTAATAAAGGAGACAGTAGGAAAGAACCTCAAATATATGAGCACAGGAGAAAATTTCCTGAACAAATAACCAATGACTTATGCTCTAAGATCAATAATTGATTAGTGGGACCTCATAAAATTGAAAAGTTTCTGTAAGGCAAAGAACACTGTCAATAGGACAAAATGGCACCAATAGATTGAGAAAAATCTTTACCAATCGTACATCCGATAGAGGGCTAATATCTAATATATACAAAGAACTCAAGAGTTAGACTCCAGAGAACAAAATAACCCTATTAAAAATGGGGTGCAGAAAAAGAAAGTAAAAAAAATGGGGTGCAGAGCTAAACAGAGAATTCTTAACTGAGGAATCTCCAAAGACTGAGAATCACCTAAAGAAATGTTCAACATCCTTAGTCATCAGAGAAATGGAAATCTAAATGACCTTGAGATTCTATCTCAAACTAATCAGATCAAAAGCACAAATGAAAAACACAGGTGACAGCAGCTGCTGATGAGAATGTGGAGAAAGAATGCTCCTTCATTGGTGGTGGGACTGCAAGCTGGTAAAACCACTTTGAAAATCAATCTATTGGTTTCTGAGAAAATTGGAAATATTCTTCCTAAAGACCCAGCTATACCAGTACTGGGCATATACCCAAAAGATGCTCCAACATACAATAAGGGCCCATGCTCCACTCTTTTTACAGCAGCCTTATTCCTAATAGCCAGAAGCTAGAAACAACCCAAATATCCCTCAGCAGAAGAATGGGTACAGAAAATGTACATTTACACAATGGAGTACTGCTCAGCTATTTAAAAACAGTCACGTCATGAAATTTGTAGACAAATGGATGGAACTAGAAAATATCATCCTGAGTGAGATAACCCAGACACAAAATAACACACAGGATATGTACTCACTGATAAGTTGATATTTGCCTAAAAGTTCACAATGCCCATGGTACAACCCACAGACCATAGGAGCTTAGGAGGAAGGAAGACCTGGGTGTGGATGCTTCAGTCCTGCATTGAGGGGGGAGTAGGGTGATCAAGTGGAGGCAGGAGGACCTGGGAGGGAAAGTGGAGTGTGAGGAAATAAGGGGGGAAATATCAGGTGTTGGAGGGGATGGGAGAAAGGTGAAGAAATTGAATAAAAATATGTAGTTCTGGGAGATGAAGAACTGGGGATAGCCACCGGAGTGTCCTAAATGCTTAGGAAGCAAAAGGCTCCCAGGACCTAATGGGGATGACTTTAGCTGAAATGCACAGTGAAGGGGAGATAGAACATTCAGAGACTACCTCCAGTAGATAGACATTTGTAGACTATCTTCAGATAGACAGATCTGGGTCAGAGTTTTAATCCAGAAATGTTCCTGTCCAAAGGAAAGCCAAACAAAAATGGAGCAGAGACTGAAAGAAGGAGCCATCAATGTACACTACCCCTACACGCACACACACCTGCTTAACCATCCTATTTGCAGATACCAAACCCTGATACTCTTGTTTCCAAGAGGCGATTTCTGACAGGAACCTGGAGTAGCTGTTCCTTGGGAGGTTTTGCCAGCAACTGATCATTGTAGGATGCTGATCAATGTTGGATGCTTGGAGTCAACCATCAGACTGAGCTTAAGTACCCAGGCTGGGGAGCCGGCAGAAGGACTGGAGCAGTGGAGAGAGAATGCAACCCCATAGGAAAAACAATGTAGACTGACCAGATCACCCAGTGCTTCCAGGGACTAGACCACCAACCAAGGAGTGTACATGGAGGGATCCATGGCTCCAGATAATAATGAAGCAGAGAATGACCTTGTCTGACATCAATGGGAGGTGAGGCCCTTCGTCAAATGGAGGTTTGATACCCCATTGTAGGGGAATACTGGAGCAGTGGATCAGGAGAGGGTGAGTGGGTGGGATAGCATCCTCATAGAGGTAAACAGGAAGGGGGAGAGGGCAGAAGTAGGATGGTGGGGTTGTCGAGGCGTAACCAGGAAGTAGGATATCATGTTAGATGTAAACGAATGAAATGATTAATAAAAAACAATTTTAAAAAAACTATTGCAAACTAAAACATTAAATGTTTAAGAATAGTGAGAAAAATTATTTCTAGAAATAGTGGGTTTTCTATCTCTATGGTGATCACAATAAATGTGTAACGTAAAATGCTGATTTTATAAGTAATTACCACCCATAGCCTAGTCACATTGAAGTCACCTTGAATCCATATGCACAGTAGTATCCAGTGTCAAATACAGATGAAAATGTAGCTATGGATTAGCTTTATTAAAACGCTCTGACTATGTTGATCAGTTAGAATGGTTGCTCTTCTTCTTTTTTCATTTATAATAAAGAAAAGTTTTGATCAAAATAGGATAAATATCCAGGCATGCATTCAGAAAATGTACAAAACTCTAATAATTTCAACTATGTCTTTTCCTCTGCTCAGTTTAAGTTTTTCTTTTTTCCTTTAATGTATCATTATTTTTCCATGGATACTAACAATCAGATTTACTGCATATTTGGATACTAAACTTAGTCTTTTCCTCATCATCACATTTCTATTATCAGCAAAGTTTTGACTCATGGAGAGTGAACACTAAGCATGTAGATAAAGAAATGAGTTGGTAGACTTTATACAGCCAACAAGAATATAAATTATATGTGGGTATATATCCAATATCTCCATTTTGTTATTGCTCTCTGATGTATGTGCTGCCTTTGTGATATGAGGCTGAGCCTTGCTGTGTGGCCTGAATGGACTTGAACTGCTCATGATGCTGCCTCAGTTCTCTCAGTGCTGAGGTGCCATGGTTGCTTCACACCACTTACTTCCACCTTTGTTTGCAAAGCATTTTAGAGAGAGTTTATTATAAGACAAGATTCTAATATTACTTAAACTAGTCTTGGATATGCAGAAAAATCAAAAACAAAGAGAGAGAAAAAAGGGACTTTGGAGATATTTTGGATTCTTTGTAACTATACCTGACCTTAGGAATAATAACATTTTTATTGAAATTTGTATTTGTGAATGTGTAAATGCCAAATAATTACAAAGGTCAGCATTATAAAAGCTTCCCAACAAAGCATGCAAAAGCAGAAATTAGGTAACATAATATAATTTAAATTTGGTAACCCCAAATTCCAAGTCAACTTAAAGGCTAAATGTGTTGTCAAATACCAAATAGCTCTTAATTTTAAAGGAACAGACTCCTACTTTGTGACAACATTTCAAACTGAAAAAATATTCATTTTCTTACAGTATATTCTAAACATGTTTTCCATGTCAGTGTTCCTCCTAGATCTTTTCCACCTCCTCACCCACCAAACTTCAGGCCTTTTAAAATATCTTTTTAATAAAGGAAACAAACCAGCAAACAAACAAATAGAAACCATAATTATTTGAAAGAAAAAAGAAAGAAAGACAAACAGGAGACTAACAGATAAAACACACAAATACAAACTGACAAAACCCATAAAACAAACAAACATGAAAGAATAATGTAGAGACAAAAGACAAACAGTGTAAGACAGTCTACAAAATACCATTTATTTTTTTGTGTGTGTTAGTTACTGCTTCTGGATATTAGCCTGTCCTAAAGTGTGTATATTCAAAAAGATTATACTGAGGAAAACCATGTTTTTCTTTTCCATGTGGGTATTAACTACAGATAGCTTCTTGGTTATTGGTTGGGGCTGTGCCACAATATGTAAGTTCTCCAGAGTTTCTAATTCATGTTTATGTTGAAAACTTTGAATCAGTGTCTATACTCATATCAATTAGGACAGTCATTTAATTTTAAGATTTTCTCGAAAGCAATCTCTCTTTTTCTTTTGGGAAATATAAGAGTAAATGAAAGTTTGAGTTAGTGGTATAAAATTATCTTCAAATAGTGATGTTTTTCTCAACTATCATCTTAATTTTTGATTCCCTTTAGTACTTAAATGCCAAGGTTTTCTTTACGTGTAAGCTCATCATAGGTACATTGGAATAATATCTAGGACAATAGACTTGCATCAAATAATCTTATTGTTATTGTCTACATGTAAATTCAAATGTGCAAATATCAGCCTTAACCAGACCATTTCTGGAAATGGATATATTAAGCTTGACACTATGCAAGAACTACACAAGTAGGTAACTTGTACTAATTATTTTGTTTACCATGTATCTTTTTTTCCCACAGTTTTCAGACACATGCCGTTACACATGGAAGAATGGAGCTGATAAGTATGACAGACTAAAATCTATCCAAAAGTCAACATTATTCAGAACACCAGATAATGTATACTTTGGGAGTTAAGAGGAGTAATATGAGTAAAATGTGCAATCACAAAGACAAGCCACACATGACAGGTAAACCACACATGACAAAATCTATTTTTTCATAAAGTCATATAAACAAATATAATTAGCCAGTTTTAATGAATAATCTCAAGTGAACTCACTCTTATCTGGTATACCTGGGGGAGGGATGGACCAAAGCAAATTTCAAGGGCAATTCTGGATTTTGAAGGAACCGAGGTTACAAGACTCTTGTCTTTGGTTCTTAGAGTTGTTCATAAGCACCCAGCAATCTTCCCACAAAGCTCCACTGAGGAACATCTAAGTTCCTGTGAGGAGGATATTTTACTGTTGTCATTTTCTTCCTTGGTAGAATTTTGTTACTCTAGTTTTAAAAGTACAAATAGAATATATTTGATATTATGATGCTGATCCTTATGTAGTATGCCAAGTTAGTAACTTCTCAGGAAATAGTGTCTGAGAAACATCAACTCTAAACATTTCACACCTTTTTATATTAGTTTTGAATATGACATACTCATTTGAAACTACAGTGATGCACCTATTGATATATTTTTACATAACTTTGATTAAACCCATTTCATCCCCCTTTTCTTCTTTATTTTTTCTTTCCTTTCCTCCATCCCTCTAGCTCTCATCCCTTCCTCTGTCTCTTCCTTTCTTCATTATTTCAACAGAAGAATCCTATCAAGCTTTTAACCTGGCAAGACCATACACTCTTGGAACCCAAGCAGACAGTCTAGTCAAGCTTCCTTTTGCAACCACTTTCTTCTATTCATTTATGATTACCTAGAAATGTCACCCTAATCTTTATCTCAGTTATCAAAAGGATGGAATGTATTATATTATAATTATATTTGCATTATATACTTGCATTATATATGAATAATTATATTTACATTCTATTTAAACAAATATAATTAGATGTTAATAAAGTGAATATGTTAAAGTTTTGGAAACAGTTAGCAAATATATAATGATAATTACTACATACATAAAAATATCTAGCTTCTTAAGCATCATTGTCTAGTGAATTTAGAAATTATATCAAATAATACAAAAAGATATCAATGATAATCTTTAAATGTTTGCATCATTTATATTGTTGTATGAGTGCATTGTGTGAGTATGTGTGTGTATGTCTGTGTGTGTATCCATAGATATAATCTCAACATACCCTAACATTACACTTTATATAGACATTCTAGTTCTGTTCTGCCATCCATAAGCTCAATGAGTAGCTGCATTTTTTCAGAGTCTCAATTCACAAAGTGAATGAAAGCAGAGAACTAAATGCAATTTGGCCACTTTTGGAGCTAGCAACACTAAGATTCCTCCTGAAGCCCTGTCTCGTTTCCTCCAAGATATAAAACCTATATTATGACTATGAAGAAATCTGTGTTGCTTATAATGACCACATTTTCACAGGTCAATAATCACTGCTGAGGAATCTCTGAATACAAAATTACAGCCTCCCACAATGCCTCTAACAGAAATCTCAGCTATTAACTCAATAACCTCCTCATAATAAGCTGTGCATTGCACATTGCATTTAGTATGAGATCTTTGCAGTAAAATGACTGTCAGAGCACCTCCAGGTCTGCATGTCAGCCAAGTCAGTTAAACAATAGCTTTAATGACACCACATGAAATCTCCAGACGATGATAGATTATTTGGGTGTCACTTATACATTTCTATAATGTAATTAGCTTATAACTGCTTAAGTCTTTTCTTTTATATGTGTTGAGGAAACTCCTATTTATTAACATTAAAACAGGAATCTTCTTTATTCTAATATACTACTATACACAAAATGGACTTTTTCCTAACATTACTTTCTGCAACATTTGGGAAGACATTTTAGCACCCCCCCCCCCACCAATAGACAAGAAACAGAAATTTGAGAAAAATTCCAAAAATTTTTGAAATTCCCTACTTTATTACTAAGATACTACAACTAAAAAAAAAATAAATTTCTGTGTGGCCAACTGGTAACATTTATGCTATAAGTAAACATAGTATTCTCCTTAATTCAGTTTTGCTATAGTTAAATAAAGTATGTTAAATGTCTATTACTGAGGCTCCTTGAGTTCTAAACAATCTGGAAATTCCCTGTGGGCAAGTGGTATTTGTCATGAACGGTTGCACAGTCTTTAATGAAAATTATTTTATCTATTTTGAAAATATTTCAGAAATCATTTCATTTATTTTTACCAGAAGAAATAAAATACTTAAAAGTGGTTAAAAGTCTTTTTAAAAAGGAGCCATAAAAGATAGTGAGAGAAATCAGATATCCACAGTTATATGATCCTTACCACGTCTAGGATAAAAGGGACAACAAAAGGGACCTAGAGACTGATGCCAAAGACCTTCCATCTGTGATGACTTGGATTCTGGCCAGGTCTGCTGTATTAGAGGGGAGGTTGAGGACTGGGGCGGGGAGCAGGCAGGAAGCCAAGGCACTGTCATAATTTTTAGAAAAGTGAAGTTTCATGAACTTGTATGTTGCCTGGTTGGAGTGGGAGAGTTATCTTTTAAGAAATAAGTCCTTATAAGGAGAAATTCTAGATAGTGCTCTACATAGACCATCAAAGAGCCAGTTTTGCTGCAAATACATAAAGGTATTTATTACCGGCTCTGGGCAAGGTGTCTCACCTCCCCCACTGCAGGGTCAGAGTGAGAGAGCACTGCAGCACTATGGGGTGCATGGTCATTTTTATTTTATTTGTCCTGTCATAAAATAATGTAAAATGTTACTATTAATCTTCCTATTCTGTAAGTATTAACTCATTTTATTTCCAAAATTCACTAAAGGTACCAACTAAGATCTTGTATTTAAGAGGCATTTAGATTGTATGTGTTAAGGGTAGAATAAACAAATTTACAAAGGGTAAACTTTGTGTGCTTGTTTTATAAAATCATTAGTAGTATCTATTTCATGATAGTCTAAAAAATGAATATTATTATTTTGGATAAATCAATTTTCACAATGAAAATATACTTCAAAGGTTAATTCATATTTATTTCTTGAGTAAGAATACTAAGATTTCTGAGGAAGATATTTTGATTCATGTCAGTGCCAGGGATTTTATATCTCTAAATATGTAGCTATTATAATTTTGGATATTTTTACTCATGTTACTTCAATAGTTAAATACAAAATCTATATTTGTTAAGTGATGGCTGTATTGTTTCTCTAATTATCCATTTATATTTCATATAATATGTATCATTTACTATTAATTTACTAAGTTATCTGAAACATACTAAATGACCAAATCATGAATAGAGTCATATTTGAAAATATCTTAAAAGAAAAATGATTATTCCATTATTCACTTGATAACATATGCACATATTTTTTAAAATAAAATCAATCATATAACACTATCTGTACTGCACATCCCCTTTGTCTATCTCTTTGGAATATTGTTTCAGCCAAGGTTCCTTTCCTCTACATAAAGATGATTTCAAATTTAAATTCATTTCAAGTTACCATGTCTTCTGTTTATAAAAATAAACTAGAAAATTTTTGGCTAGAGTGTGTTTACAATGCCATTAATATTTATTAATTTTTCCCATTTAAAACAACCAGTAATTTCTATATTCTTACCAAGATACAAAACTACAATGCATAAAATCTCAGGAAAAAAAAAGTCCCCAAAATGCAGAATCATAAAACAAAATTAAGAGGAAATATGAAAGGTACAAGTACTGTGTTCTTTTTCTGCTGTCCTTGATACCTACATGCAATGACAGGGTCTCAGGATGGTACTGTCCTACTAATGTACATGTCTGAAATAAGTGATGTATTACCTGAGGTTTCTTCCATCCAGCGTATATATCCAGTCTGTACTCAGTCACTATGCCCACAACTTCAAGTTAATGATCAATTGCTGCTGTCTATGCAGCTTCTTTCCTACACAGACTCAGTGATGGATGGACTCAAAAGGCATCCTCACATTCACACTGACCATATTACACTGAGATACATCTGTGGCTGCCATTTCCTAGACACCATGCCTAAGGGTGTAAAACTATATTTTGTCTGTGATTTTTGTTGAAATACTTTTCTTCCCTTTACTATATTTGTCTGCCTTAATCCCCTCCCCCAAAGTCCTTTATTTTAGACTCTTTATCAATACTGTTGACTTGCCAAGACTTTATCTTTAATCTTGCACCTTTTCAACTTTCACAGGTTATCTAAACACACTTCATCTCAACTTCATGCCCCAATTTTATATTTTTGCCAATAATTTAATAAGCCCAGTTAATGTTCCCCATATATGCACAGGTAATGAAAATCTACTGGTGCATAGGAATTCATTAACTATCTATGATATATTTTTCTAAATATAATTATGTCAAAAAATAAATGACTAATATTAAGTAGAACACTGATAAAGAAAATTAAAATGAGCTAAGGTATTGAGTCAAAGTCTTAAAGGAATATCAAAGGTATGGCTGACTAAACAAAGCCTAAGCAAGAGCAGCACTAATAGCACCCCTGATAAATCTCAGGAGGTCACAGCATTACACACAAAAAAAACTACAAGTAACTAATAAATCCAGAGAGATGAAGAAATATTCTTCCTCAGGAAAGAGCTCACCAATTGATTATTCAGTAGCAATTAGCCATTCTTAAAATCATAAAAACACAAGTAACAACATACATACTGATCAAATTTTAGGTATTTACAGATTTTTTTCATATATTTTATAGAGTTATGAATGTATTCACACACACATATATGTTATTTCATATATAATTGATACACACACATACGCACACACACAATAATATATATATTATTGAAAAATGAGGCCACATATATATGTATATATGTATGTATATATATGTCTGTATATATATATATACACACCCACATGTATATATGTACATATATATGTACATATATACACACAGCCAGAGAAAATCAAATTATCATTCTTGTTTGTATAGTCTCACTTTGAGTTGTTATATTTTGTTTTAAGAATACAATGACATTTCATCCCTCCCTTTACTCCTTTCAACATCCCCCCACATACTCCTCCTTGCTCCTTTAAACGCATAAAAAGACAGAATAAAGCTTATTTCAATGTTGTTTCTGTTGTGTATGAGTTATTAACTTGACTTTCATCACTTTAATGTATTCTTTTTATATTTTTCCATGAATCATAATACTTGTTCATCTATTCACAACAGCTGATAAAGAAAAAATAAACTATTTCTCTCAATTGATAAATGGATGATGAAAATGAAGTACATAAAGATAAAGAATTGTATTAGGCTTCAAATAAAATAATGAGTTTTTCATGTAAACAGAAGTAGAAAATCCAGTGATGAGTGATGTAACTCAGAAACATAAAGACAAATGCCATTGCTCTTATTTAACTGTAGAACTTAGCTCCAAATACTGAGATGTGAGTATATCACCTAAGATATCAAGAAAAAGGGCCATATGTATGTGGGGGAGTAAGGGTCTAGAGAGAAGAATTATTAGAAGCAGTTGCTATGGCAGGAAGATTTAAAAACATGGGAGTTCTGCTGAGACTTAGTTGGAATTTAAGAGAAAAGCCATATAGCAGTAGAGGAAAAGATGTGTTAAGTAATACTAAGAGGTTTGAGAAATCCAAAGGGGATCATTGTTTTATTTTTACTTAAGATTGCATGCATCTAAGTGTATGTATGTATATGTACAAGTGTGTGTGTGTGTGTGTGTGCATAGTATGTACTTGAAATGAAATTATAGCATCTATAGTGCTAGTATCCCCTCGGCAACATGGTTATGTCTAACAAAATACTCAGTTTCCTAAACCTGAATAGGAAACCCAGATTTAGATTGTTTGTCAAGGGAAACCAAGAATCCTCTCCAAATGCAAACTGGTGCCGGATCCATTGGTTTACTCCTAGAAATAGAAGGCAAGTTCTTATGCTTAAGATAGCATAGGCTTTAGTCAAAGATTTGGAGAAAGCAAATAAAGCTGGCTTGGAGACCTACTTCTTAGACTATCTTTCATAGTTACCTATGTAGATATATGTACATTCACAAAGAATTCACAAGGCAATCAATAGTACAAATATCTGTGATATCTACAGTGAATAACAATGACCCATATGGAAAGACATCCCTAAAGGTATAATAGTGACATTTATAACCTGGGGATATATTAGTCATAGTTATCTAGGTTTTGAATGGGTCTTCCAACTCAAATCAACCAAACAAGAAAAATCCAACACAAGTGTGGCCAGATGTTTGGGTTTTAATTAATTCTAGATGTTTTCAAGCTGGAAATTCAAATTATTCATCACAATTTATGAACAAGTACCTAATTGGTGTTAAATACCTCTAAAAAGGAGCTAATTCATGTGTGTTACTGTAAATCAAGCCCACTACCTGTGACTGTTTAGACAATGAACCCAGAAGAGAACCTACTACTGCTGTTTAAATCTGAGCAAGAAAGCTGGGAATAATTTTACTTCAAGACCGACCTATACAACTACTTGGCATATACCAACAAGATGTTCCACCATGCAACAAACAAGTTCTTCATCTATGATCAAAGCAGGTTTATTCATAATAACCAAAAACTGGAAACAATCTAGATATCCTTCATCTGAAGAATGGATATAGAAAATGTAATGAATCTACACAATGGAATGATTTTCAGCTATTAAAAACATAGACATCATGAATTTTTTAGTCAAATGGAATGAACCTTGAGAATATCACCCTGAGTAAGATAATTGAGTCCCAAAAGTTCATACATGGGTTGTACTCCCTTATAAGTGAATATTATCCATAAAATAGAGGATACCTATGCTATACCCCACAGAACAAAAGCTAACATGAAGTAAGGCACCAGCAAGGATGCTTGGATCTAACTTAGAAGGAGGAACAAAATAGTCATAAAAGGAAGATGGAGGGAGAGAAGGTGATGGAATCGGGTATATGGAGAGAAATGGGAAGGGTGAAGGATCAGGTTGGCCAGATGACAATGAGAATAAATGGAAATCTGTAACTGAAAGGGATGAGGAAGTAGGGGGTATTTCTAGGACAAGACAGAGACCTGGAGTAGGGAAGGAAAGTTCTCAAGAATCATTGAGGATATGGAACCTAAAGAGGACACTTCCTGTAGCCTGGCAAGAACCCTAATGGAATGATAGAGACACCAACCCACTCACAAAATTTTGGACCCAAAATTTATCCTGTCTACAAGAAATACATGGAGAGGGGATAGGACAGAGACTGAGGGAATAATCAATCAATAATTAACCCAACTTGAGATCTACCCCAAGGGCAAGCACCAATCCCTGACTATGTTAATGATACTCTGCTATGCTTGCAGAGAGAAATTTAACATGATTGTCCTCTGAGAGACTTCACCCAGCAGTTGACTCACACAGAAGCAGACACCCACAGCCAAACAGTAGATGGAGCTTGCAGACCCTTATGGAAGAATAAGAAGGATTGTGGGCACTAACGGGGATAGGAACTCCATAGGAAAATCAACAGTCAACTAACCTGGACCCTTGGGACTCTTGGAGACCGAACCACCAACTAGAGAATATACATGGGCTGGACCTAAGTTTCCTTGCACATATGTAGCAGATGTGCAGCTTGGTCTTCATGTGCATCCCAAACAACTGGAGCAATGGAGTATTTCAAAAGCTTTTGCCTGTGCATGGGATGTGTTCTTCTAGTTGGGCTGCCTTTTCTGTCTCAGTGGAAGAGGAAGCACAGAGAGACTTGATATGCCAGACTGGGAGAGTAGTCAGGGTTCCTCTCAAGATCAGAAGAGAAAAGGAGGAGGTACAGATGAAGGATTGTGGGAGAGGGTGACTGGGAGATGGGCAGTTAATAATATGTAAAATGAATAAGTAAAAATAAATGAATGAATGAATGATTAAATAAATAAACCTGAGCTTTATAATCTCTAACTGCATATTTAATTCCTATCTTTATCTCATAGACAACTATAGATACTTTTCCACATCAAAAAAGCAGCTTGTTTGGTGTTCCAGAAAACACATACACTTGAAAACTATGTTCACAATGCATAGAACAATTGACTATGGAGGACTCAAAACCAAATGGTACACTTGCAACAGAACCCCTATACCTAAAGCTCAGGAATCCTCAGATAATAGGGTGACATGAAAAAAATTATAAGAGAAAGAAGACAAAGAATAAAACATTGGATGATAGTGTTTTCTACATGTGACAGAGAAGCTGAGCCCAGAAAATAAACCTCAAAACAATGCTGCCTAACAAACCATAGACCTCAGAGCAACAGTTGACATGCTAAAGACAATTGGCTCATTGTAAAGAAATGCCATGTCTGTATAAGACATACAGGCAACTTACTCTCCTGGAGTAAGTCTTCTCCAGGAGAGAGGCTCCTGAGAGGTCAGTCAGTACTAAGGGGTTAGATTTAAATAAACATGAGCAACATTAATTATCACAGTATGATCATTAGTATGTCATGAGGTATATCAAGCAAGACAAACATGAGACCACAAGAAGGAATGGGAGAGTCAAGGGAGGAATCTGAGAGAGGGGAGTGAAGGGGAAAAACTATATAAAAATTATCATACTACAACCTTGACTTTGAATAATACTATTAACTATACAATGTAAAACATTAAACTGATAAATATGAATATCTATTTACATCTTAATTTATGTCAGCCACAATTTATAGTTTTTTATAGACTTTCAATGCATTTTTATATTTAAATATAACTTTTCTGAAGAGGGTATAGAGTGGGAATGTTTGTGTTTAGTTTGAAAATCCTTTCTGACAATCCTTCCCATAATTAAATTAATTCATTGACTTTGTAGTTATTATTAAATTATTGATATTTATGTCTATTATTTTAATTTTTGACTTTTTAAGTCTACAGTCATTTTCCCCTTTTCTGTTTGTAGTCATCTTGAAATTTTGTAGTTGTTGAGAAGAAACTGTCAAACCACTCAAACTCAGAACCTGGAAACTAATATTCCATTCACTGTACCTATTAATATATCTATTTTTATACTTTATATAAAGCTTATAAATAGCAGAAATTTTCATATTATTTGTGAATTGCTCCCCAATGCAGGAGTTGTAGAAGGGACTGAAGGAGTTGAGGAGTTTTGCAGCCCTATGTGGGGGAGCAACAGTGTCAACCAGCCAGATACCCAGAGATCTTGGGGACTAGACTACTAACCAAAGAGTACACTTGGAAGGACTCCTGG
Source organism: Hylomyscus alleni (assembly GCA_019843855.1). NCBI lineage: Eukaryota > Metazoa > Chordata > Mammalia > Rodentia > Muridae > Hylomyscus > Hylomyscus alleni. The sequence continues at coordinate 5,489 of JADRCC010556448.1, read as the reverse complement.
CTCTGGCCACATATATGACAGAGGATTGCCTTTTTGGACATCAGTGGGAGGAGCAACCCTTAAGCCTGAGGAGGTTAAGTGCCCCAGTGTAGGGGAATGCCAGAGCTGGAAAGCAAAAGTAGGTGGGTGGGTAGGGAATCAACCTCATAGAGGCAGGGGAGGAGAGATGGGATAGGGACTTTCTGGAGGGGAGATGTGGAAAGGGGATAACATTTGAAATGTAAATAAAAAAATCCAGTAAAAGAAAAAAAACAGTGTGTATAAACTTAAACACTCACCAAGAAATATAGCTCTCACGTTAAATCTTGTGTAGCAACTAAGCTAACAAAGACAGTTAGAAATACAGATATGCTGTAGAGTACTTGTCAAATGAGTACATTGTCTTACAACTAATTTGAAATCCTCAATAAATGACAATCACATTTTTGTTGGATTTCTTTTGCAGATATTACAGATTCTAAGCGAAAGTCTGGGTAGTCATATCACAGCCAATTCAAACAATGATTTTAGTATAAAATATTTTATACAAAAGAGCAGAAAATATACCCTTATTGCCAATTTTTGTTCAACCAGTCTTATATGTCTAAATGCCTTTTAACAAGTTTGTTTATGTATTTCTTTAAGAGTTAGTGTAGAGCAACAGTTCTCAACCTTCCTGAAGATGTAAACCTACTCTTTAATGCAGTTTTTCATATGATGACCCACAAGCAAAAAAATTATTTTGTTGCTATTTCATATCTGTTATTTCCCACTGTTATTAATTGTAATATAAATATTTTGGGGGTTAAAGGTATTCAAAAGCATTTAGAAACCACAGTTTGAGAACTACTAGTCCCGAGGATCTACTTTATACTATGTATAAGTATTTTATAGATAGTCTAGAATACCCAGTGGTATCAGAGATTGTAGTCAGGGTTGTGCCTGAGGCAAAGAAGACTTTTTGCTTTCCTGAAAACATGAATTCCATTGGTGGCAAGAGATATAGATCGGGTTTTTATTTTTTCCCTTTTTTTAATGCATGGTCTGACTTCTTAGCTGTGACTAGCTTAGAACTTTTAGGCAAGGTTGTACAAAAACTGTACAACCGGTTGTAAGGTAGAAAATGTAGGGAAGATGATGCTTAAGGCAGTAAGAAAAACTTAACTTATTTTGACCTTTTTTCTAGAAATAATTTTGTTCTCTTGCTTTAAAAATATCAGCAGAAATGTGTTGTCTTTGTTCTAATTGCTCTCTAGCCATTTTTATTCTTATCAGTCTCACAGGAAGAAGGGGCTGCTAAGCAGAAGTGGGGTGATTATTGCAATGATTTATGGAACCCACAGGAAAAATAACCCTTATTACTTAATTGTGAGAGAACCATGCTTGAGCCCATTCTCTAGTCTAGAAAGGGCTATGTTTTATTCATTATTTTAGCTAGAATAGATAAAGTTAATTTTTAAGAGTCAAAGTCTGGCACCTAAGGGGGTAGTATTAATAAGATTTTTACTCTCCTTATGGGATACTCATTGAATTCAGATACGTTATTATACATTACTTTATTAGAGACACACATGAATTAGAAAAGCTACTCATCTTTCTGTGTGCAAATGCAGATGGTATATATAATTGTATGTTTTTATAAATAGTATTCTTGTGTGTGTGAAATTGGCTCTGGGAGAAAATACTGGAGTCAATAAATGGTTCATAGGAGAATGTTAGCACAAAAAATTGCTTCCTTTATAAAAAGCAGTTGTCTTCTCAGTCACATTTTCTTTACTCTAGCAATCAGTTCTTAAATTTTATTAATTTATTTATTAAACTATTTGATTTATTTAAATTTCATTTTTGATTCACCAGTTACTCAAAGACCAACATTTTTTCATGTGAATTTTCTTACTTTGTAAGATTTCTATGATGCATTGTTTCTTTTTTTTGCTGCTTAGCACCTACTCTGTACACCCACAAAGTGGGAAGAAAGGTGAAATTCAACTAAAAATATTCATCCTTTATACTCTTTCGAAGCAAATGGCATACAATGTTTTGCTAAATGGGCACTTTGAGGTGACATTTGAAATGTGTTTTTTTTCCCTGATTACTCACTAAAGCTGAAATCATTTGAAAGAAAATGTGTATTTTAATAAACATACTACTTTAACAAAATCTTCTTTTCAAAATATTCTCTATTGTAAAGAGCTAAATGTTATAAGCTACATATTGTATACAGAACAAGGGAAAACCAAAACCAAAATCAAAGAAAAACAAGAAGACATCTATGTCATTAACTTTAACATCAAGAAGAAAAAAATGAATTTATATTCTTTCTTAAATTTAAAATCCATCTGCATATTGATAGTATTGTTTTATAATGTTACTTATTAAAAGGTATGTGATTGGCCTATTTTAAAATATATACCACTATTCATAAATACCACATTTTTTATTTTGACTTTCTTTTTTTATTAATTTATTTATTTTTTCTTTTTAATGAACAAACAAAAACAACAAGAACAAATCCCTGCTGCCTCCCCCCTCCCCATGCCTGCCACCCTCTCCACACTTATCTGCCCTGTCATTCCCCTACAGTGGGGCACAGAACCTTCACAGGGCCAAGGGCCTCTCCTCCCATTGATGACTGACTTTGCCATCCTCTACTATACACATGCTGCCAGAACAATCAGTCCCACCATGTATAGTCCTTGGTTGGTGGTTGAGTCCCTGGGAGCTCTGAGGGCATTGGTCAGTCCATATTGTTGTTCATCCCAAGAGGCTGCAAACCCTTCAACTCCATTGGTTCTTTCTCTAACTCCTTCATTGGGGACCCTGTACAGAAGTAGAGGCTCACAATTATTAAATTAGCTGTAAAGGACCATTGATGAGTCAGCGTAATGTTGTACCTGGAAATGACCAGGCATATTTCTGAGAATTATGAGAAAGATATTTATAGGATTGATTTTATAAAAACATATATAGAAACATGAAGTCGTACAATAGCATGAAATAGTACACTCTATTTCCCATTCTCTTGTTGAAATATCAATTTTTTCATAGAAGGAAAATGCAAATCCAACAGAAGTTTCTGCATATTTTAAATAAAACCTGACTGAGAATCCATGAAATATTGGCTCTTATCAGATCATAATATACATTAAATAAATAAAAATATATAAATATTTCATTATATATAAATATTGGTCATCAGGCATATGTTAACATCCCCTTATGCGCATATATTTCTTTTATTTTTGAGATTAAATAAATTAAACACATTTCTCCTTTCTTGTCTACTAACACTATCATGTTACTCCTTGCCACTCTCCCTCAAATCCATGGCCTCTTTGTAACTAATTTCTATTGCATATATATGTGTATGTGTGTGGGTATACACACATATATATATACATATATATATATGTATGCATATATATAAAAGATTATATATATATGTATTTATGCATACACACATATATATATATACATACATATATATATATATAATATTTTCACCCCATATGAGGTTATATTATGTTTCCTTTATGGTTTGATCTTTTAACATTGGATAATCAGTTGGCTTTTCTTTCCCTGAGGAGAGTCACCTCTCCTCCCAGCTTTCCTTGTGAACTTTTCTCAATCAAATTTGTATGTAGATCATTGTAATCCTTGAGATCTCACATTTCAGCACTCACGCTTATGAGAGTTTATGGGTATAGCTTCTGAAATTACTAAGAGACAGTCTCATAACAGACTTTCCTATCTCTGGCTTTTACAAAGTGTCTATCCCCTCTTTCCAATGTTTCCTGAGCCTTAGGTGCAATATTTTTATGTACGTCTTCATATACACTGAAAGATGATGCTGAAGAAGGAAAGTGTTGAGTGAGGCAAGGAAAGAGTACTCAAATCTTCTTGCAGGTTATTTTGCCCATATTCTGAGTGTTTACCAGAATGAGAAAATTAATTTACACACTTAGTATTGAATCATGAACTGAGAATATTTTTATGCATAATTTCTGATTTCTGGTGAAATTTGAGTGAAAATTCATTTGATATTCACAAGTAAATTATTATAATACTCTGATATTATAGATTTAAAAGTCAATACAGTCTCTATTACAGAGTGACTCTCATTAGCAGCAAACTTGAAAAAGTGATAAAAGTAAAATTTAATTGAAAGTGAAAAAATACAATATGAATCTAAGCACTATCATTTAAACTAATATGAGCAAAATAAAGAAAAGAAACCTATTTAATATATATTTTAGCTTCTGTGCTCATGTCTATGAAATTAACCCATAAAATTCGGAATATTAAGAAGAATTACACTATAAAAAACATATTATATTTCTGACAGAACTGAATTCAGTTGGATTTTTAAGAGCAAAGAACTGGCTCACACAAGCAACCCAGAAAAGCTGTGCATTACTAGTTTACTATGTAATGCTGAAACGTAGCAACCAAGGGAGCTTCAGTCTCACACTTCCCTTAGGACAAGGCCTTCCCACTAGTATTTAAGAAGATACCTTAGATTTTATTTTTAAGACTGTTATATACACCCTTGTCTTCTGTGTCAGTAATAGAAAACTTAAGCACTCTGAGAAGGGCATAATTTCTTTGATATGTTTTGACTACTCTAGTAGAATTAAATTAAATTAAAACTACCTTTGTGATCTGGCAGCTTCCTTGCTCTCTACATCTATGGGGAAGCATGTCTGGAACAGCGCTGTCTTTCCTAATGTGATCTTTGGAAAGAAATGGAAAGCATGCTGGTCTTCTTGATCTGGTCACAACTCACAGGTAAAGCAAGTGAGTGCTAAATGACACCATAAGTCACTGAGAGACATAAACACGAGATAAAGACCATGCAAGTAGACAGTAAGTTCAATATTTTTAATGGTTAATTTATTTATTTACAATTCATAAATGAATATACTCCTTTTCAGTTTCTGCTCTGCAAGCCCTCTTCACCTTCCCCACTCTACCCCCAGCTTCTATGAGGGTGCTCCCCCACCCACGCTCAACCCTTCCACCTCACTACCCACACATTCTCCTAAGCAAGGGACTTCACAGGACCAAGGGTCTTCCCTACCATTGATGACAGATAAGGCCATCCTCTACTACATAGGAAGCCTAGAGCCATGGGTCCCTCCATGTGTACTCTTCGGTGGTGGTTTAGTCCTTGGGAGCTCTGGGGGGCTGGTTAGTTGATATTGTTGTTCTTCTTACGGTGTTGCAAACCCCTTCAACTCCTTTAGTCCTTTTCATAACTCCTTCATTGGGGTCCCTGTGCTCAGTGCAATGGTTGACTGTATTTGTCAGAGCCTCTTAGGAAGAAGCTATACCAGGCTCCTGTCAGTAGGTCCTTCTTGGTATCAGCAATAGTGACTGGGTTGATGACTGTATATGGAATGAATCCACTGGTGGGGCAGTCTCTGGATGGCCTTTCCTTCAGTCTCTGCTCCACACTTAGTCTGGGTATTTCCTTTAGACTGGAGCAATTCTGGGTTAACATTTTTAAG
>JADRCC010556444.1:1375-15321 GCA_019843855.1 Hylomyscus alleni | reverse complement strand
CACACACACACACACACACACACACACACACACACACATAATCGAAAATTAATATATGCTATGAATTGAGATTACTAATCTGTTGGTGATTGTTGCAGGAAATATTAAAAAAAGAGCAGTAAGTTCCTGCGCTACACCCAGCTACTCTCTGTCCTGGTGGTGGTCTTGCCTCCTCTGTACCCCTACCACCCCGTGGCCCCCAGGGACAGACTGAGGTCTTCCCAGCTCTGGTTCACTTGTCTCAGTGCTGCCTGTACCTTCTCAACCATATCAATAAATATTTACATATTTACATATCAATAAATTCTCAATGCACAAGATGCCCACACAATAAATTCAGGGCCAATTGATAATGATACAAGCTGCCCACCTAGATTAGACAATTATTCTATCCCTGTATGATATTATATCTTCTGAATCATCACGTTCGTCCTCCATTTTGCTTCCTTCTCCCCTACCTGTTTCCTGAGTCCCCATCTCTGCAACTTCTCACTTTGCCTCCTTTTTCCTGTCCAAGCACAGGCTTCTTGTTGTATTAATAATTAAATTAATTGGAAATTAATTTAAAATTGGAAATTAATTGGAAAATCCTGCTACATGTAGTAACATACATAAATGTTTATAGAATTCTAAAATTAAGCCCATGTTGGACAATGACAGAGAGATGGATATATTTTATTATGTTTGTAGAATGGTTTATAAAGAACATGGGTATTCTATAGAACATAGAAAAGACAAAAGAAATATTTTCGTTTTTCATTTCTTGGGCCCCTGAAAGGAAGGCAACTGTGTCAATATGATCTTAGTCTGTGCCACATTTTTGACTGTCAATAGTAAGAAAGTATATTTGTGTTATTAAGCCTTTAAGTTTGAGATAGTTTTTCTACAGTAGTCACAAAATATAGATGCAGTATATAATTTGAATAATGAAAACAAAGATGAGATACTATTTCTATTGTAGCAACTTAAGATAAGTGAATAGATATCATTGTAATACAGAAACAAGCAAAAAGAATAAAACTGAAAGCACAAAATCATCTGTTCAGATGTAAGATTTGTCTAACTTGTTTGGAGAACGCTTTGATACTGATTTCAAATCTACCATTCACATATAAATAATAATGTATGTGATTGCTCAGGTCAGATTAACTTCATCTATACCAAACTAATTCCCTAGATGAGCATATCACCTTTTAAAAAAAATTAATCTTTTATTTATTTATTTGCGCTCCAGATTTTATCCTCCCCCCGCCATCTGTCTACCTGCCATCTGTTCCACATCCCATACCTCCTCCCCACACCCCTGTCTCCATAAGATTTCCCCACCACCCACCCAACCAGATCTCTAAATTCCCTGGGGCCACCAGTTTCTTCAGGGTTAGGTGAGTCTTCTCTGACTGAACCCAGACCCGGCAGTCCTCTGCTGTATATATTTTGGAGGCCTCAGATCAGCTGGTGAGAGCTGCCTGGTTGGTGGTCCAGTGTTTGATAAATCTCAGGGGTTCAGTTTAATTGAGACTGCTAGTCCTCCTACAAGGTCATCCTCCTCCTCAACTTCTTTCAGCCTTCCCTAATTCAACCAGAGGGGTCAGCAACTTCTGTCCATTGGTTGGGTACAAATATCTGCATCTGACTCTTTCAGCTGTTTGTTGAGTCTTCCCGGATGTGGTTATGCTAGGTCCCTTTTTGTGAGGGCTCCATAGACTCAGTAATTGTGTCAGGCCTTGGGACCTCCCCTTGAGCTGGATTCCACTTGGGACCTGTCACTGGACCTTCTTTTCCTCAGGCTCCTCTCCATTTCTATCCCTGCAGTTCTTTCAGACAGGAACAATTATGGGTCAGAATTTTGACTGTGGGATGCCAACCCCCTCTCTCACTTGATAATACTCTTTCATGTTCTATGCCATGTTTTCCAGCAAGGTTTGCGGTAATAAGTCAGCATATTTTGTCAAGTGCTTTCACATCTACCTACTGCTGCAGTATGGGCCTAGTAGGATTGGGTTGATTAATATCAAGTTACATTCTTCTGTTATCATTTGCCAATAACTATTTACAAAAGACACAGGATTGAATATATGTATTATTTTCTAATAATGAATATATTTAGTACTAAGTTTGAGAATTCAGATATTTTTTAAATTAAAAATAGATTTTTCTTCACATAATTTGTTATGATTACAGTTCCATTACAACTCCTCCCAGATCCTCCACACCTATACAACCAATTAAATCCCAAGACTTTGTTGCTTTTTGTCATTAGAAAAAAATATAAAAGGAAAGAAATATAATAAGATAAAATAAAAACAAACAAATTGAATTGAGAAAATTATATAAATAAAAGAAATGAGTCAAAGAAAAACATGGAATATATGCAGAAAAATACAATATGTACACACAATGAAACACCCAAAAGACAAAAATTTAGAAATATAATAAATAAGCAAAGATCTGTAAAGTTAAAGAAAAAGTCCCCTGCCAAAGAATTATGAGAAAAAAAACTTCCAAATTAACGTTAAGTTTGTTTTGTGTTGGTCATTTACTATTGAATATGAGGCATTCCCTTAAGTGTGGTTTGTTTACCTAGTAAGACTCCTTTGAATTAAACTGAATCTTGTTCTTTGAGTCATTATCAGTTGGAGATAGCATCCAGGTTAGGGATGAGAGCTGCTGTCCAAGTCCCTTTCCGTGCTGCTGCTCCATCTGGACTAGAAAATTTGCTATCCATCTGCTCAGAGCATGTGCTTGCTGCCAGTGTCTGTGTTCATATGTGTATCAGAATTATCATCTCTAGAAGATGTTGCTTTTTCGCTGTCTTCCTTTACTACAATATTTTACAATCTCCTGCTTCCTATTCTGTATAGTTGACTGAACCCCGAGGGAAGGATTTATAGAAATATCTAATTTAAAACTGACTTGTTCCAAGGTCTCTCTCATTTTCTGCACATTGTTTAGTTGTAGATGCTGTAGGTGCATCTACAGCAGGAGGAAATCTCTCTAATAGTAACTGAGCAAGGCATAGATGTATGCGTGCAAATGAATTTGATTAGAAGTCATTTTATGTACTCAGCAAAATAGGAATATTTCCTTTATCTTTAAGTCCATGGACAAACAAGTGTCAGAGTCTTTAACCATCTGAGAAGTGTCAGGCATGTTTTCCATCTCAAGGAGTAGGTCTTAAATCGAATCAGATAGTTGCTGGTTTCTCTTACACCTTTTGTAACACTCTTGTACCAGTGTATATTGCAAGAAAGTCAACATTGTACATTCAAATATTTGAGGCTGGTTTGATGTTTACCTGCTCCTCTAGTAGCATGAAAAGAACTTCACAGTTCCATGAACATTAAATAGTAGAGTTACAGTTATAAGTAGTCACCAGCTTTACTTGGCCATGTTCAGTGAGTTATAAAGGTTCTGTCTTCAGCGAAAGGACCATAATGTCATTTTGTAGAGAGCAAGCACTGTAGCTTTGCTAACGGCCAGTCAATCTTGAAATTATTCAATGATGCAATTCAATTCGGAAATATACGTATGACAATGGAATGAAATAGAGCAAATGCACTTGAATCTAAAAATAAATATATTATTTTTAATCTATACAAACACACACATATATAACATCTATAATTCTTTAATAATGTTTCTATTTTTACTTAAGTCAGATAATTCATCATTTAAGATTCAACACCATTATTATCTTACTTTTTAAGAAAAATTGAGAGTAAATTGTATCATATTACAATAATTGGTAAAATTCCTGCTTCCAAGATGTCCTTATTTATTTATTTATTTATTTATTTATTTATTTATTGTTGTTTATACTCTAAAAAGTTAATCAATCTACTTTGAGATAGATGTTCTTTAAACAAAAACATTTTCCTACATTGCAATTAAAATAAATCATTGATGTTTCGATGAAAGTAGACAAAACTCATGGCTCATTTATTAAGATGAAATATTGGTGAATTGGGGCTAAGCAGTGAGTCCAAACACTGAAGTAGAATTATTAACTCTTATTTATCATATAAATATTTGTGAATATGTTCTAAGCTGTCATATTTTATATAAGTAGCAAAAAATAATACTACTACTTTTGGAAGCTAACTTAGACATCTTCAATTTTTCTGTTATGTGCTATTTTATTTCTCAATGTTACATAAATTTGTTCAGACAAAGAGTCATTATTTAGAGACTGTAATATAATTACTTAGGATAAAATTACATTTTATATATCTAAATGTTTCTATTAGTCTATACTTCAGACAATTTTAAAGATGGTTAAGTATCATGGTAAATATTTATTAAACATCTTCCAATTGAAAATAAAAGTACATTTATTTATGTTGTTTATACAGTGTATGTTTATGGACCCTCTTTAACATAGTGCATATGTGAAGGTCAAATGATAATGTGTAGGATTAATTTTTTTCCCTTCTATTCAGTGGGTTCTTATATCAAAGACACATCATCAAAGCCTACAGAAAGCACCTTGTATTCTGAGCCATCTTATAGGCAATAAAAGTTTTGTTTGTTAACTTTTATCTTTCTGCATCTATTTATCTGTTTGCCTGTCTGTGTGCTGTCTTCCTGTCTGCTTGTCTGTCTACCTCTCTCTCTCTCTCCCTCCTTCTCTCTCTCTCTTATATACCTGCCTACCTGCCTACCTGCCTACCTACCTATGGCAAAATACAAATGCAAAAATAAAAGTTTCCAGCCCAGTAGTGTTTCATTTAATGAACATATTTACTTTCAAAAATTGTTACAGATAGACAGCACACATAATTGTGTCATTTAAAGGGATTCTCATTCATTTTTTTCAAGCTAAAAAAATATTTAAAAGACAGAGATGTTTTAAAATTTGAGTATTCATTTCCAACATTGTTACAATTAAACCAATAGTTTAACCCTGGACATATGTGTTTATTTGATCATTAGTCTCAGAAAGAAGAGAAAATAAAGTTAATGATTTATTATTACTTTTGTTTTCATGTCATGCTTTTCTTTAAGACAAATAGATGTGTCTACTATGTTTTCTGCATTCTAATTTACATCGTACTGTTCAGGATGTTCATTGATTCATTGAGATTGATGACCATTTGGTTTTATGTTCTATCAGGGGCTACAACCATAGAGAAGTATGACCTCAGAACAAACCTGTGGATTCAGGCAGGAATGATGAATGGCAGAAGACTTCAATTTGGTGTGGCTGTCATTGATGACAAGCTTTTTGTAATTGGAGGTCGAGATGGCTTGAAGACTTTGAACACTGTTGAATGTTACAATCCCAAAACCAAGACATGGACTGTTTTACCACCAATGTCAACACATAGGCATGGTCTAGGTAAGGCCTATATTTATTTTTATGTTTTAAAACTTTTCATTGAAAATACACATGCGTTAAAATAAATTCTTATATAAAATGGTTGGCTTGGAGCATAATAAGCTTTTCAACATATCATAGATTGTTGAATGTATGTTATGGTATTGAGAAAGGAGGCCAACTCAAAAAAGGAGAGGTTTAAGCTGTCCATAACATTTTTACAAACTCATATTCACATATCTGGTGTGAATAAGATGAAATATTATGTACTGAAGACAGATAGTGTACTAGATAGACAATGTATTGAAGTCCAGAGAGAAAATGCTTCCTGTAAACTAGATGAACTTAAGATGGTTCCTCTCAGCATGGAAGAAAGGTAAGTTTAATTGTTTTGTAATTAGTTTAGTCCTCTTGAAAACTATACAGAAGAATGACCTGCAGATGGGTGCCTTGAGCCAGTGTGACAGGTTTCTTCTGCTCTTCCATGGAGCATTTCATTTAATATGGAACAAGATTTGAAATCATAATATCTAACTGAGAATCAAGTATTTAAACATTATATTTGAGTGTTTTAAAAGAAACAGTTAAATTCAATTTAATTTTGAACAATGATATCAATAATGAAATTATAACTTCATTACTCACTTCTATATATTATATATGAGTAATTGAACAAAGGAAGTTTTGAATTTACATTCCATGTTGTATGGATTACAAGAAGAATTACAAAGCACTTCTTTCAAAGACTTGACATATTACAGGTAAATTAAGGCACATAATTTATGTATTTAGGATACATATATTAAAGACATTATATTTTAACTATAGATCCATATATTTAGACATCCATGGGAAAGAAGTTATATGATAATTTGTAAATGAATATAAGTAATATTTCTGCAGCAATATATCATGTAATGCACACACACACACACACACACACACACACACACACAAACAAACATACACCCATTCTCCTATCAATATAAGATGAGATTTCCTCTTGAATAGAATGGCAAAGACACTGTGTTTCAATAGGCCCATTTAAAAAGCCATATGTATTAAAAGCGTACCAGAAATATCCATATGGAAATGGAATTGTAAGGTAAACTATCTGAGGCAAGTATCATACTAATCTGGAATGCAATGTTTCACACAGGATTTAGAAACCTAATAGAAAATCAAATAGACAAGACTTTTCATGTCAAATTCTTTTCTAGATTGTGCCTTCTCTGCCTCTTCCATAAATATGCTGATATGTAATGTCTTTGACTTGTGATTTTTAACTCTCTCTGTGCTTTGGCTCCTAGTGCTCACTGCTTCCTATATGCTTTTTTTTTTTTTTTTTTTTTTTTTTTTTTGAGAAAAAACTCTTCTAAAGACCTTCTAAAGTGTATAACTGCATGCAATAACAAAATCACAACAGAGAATCCCAAAGTTATTACATTTCTAAGCATTCTCATTTAAAAATCCTCTTGTTGATGGTTAGCAAAGAGCTATATAGAGAAAACAGCCTTTGATTTGCACATTCACCCAAGATCCATTCAGATGCAGCAAGCTTGATTGGGAAATAAAGTGAAAATTGAGTGCTTGGATGAGGCAAGTATCCTTTCATGAACAGTTGAATGACAGAAAGCTCAGCAGAGTTGTGATACCCAAATACAGAAAGCATCCAAGGTCATATAACGGTCTTCTCTGTAGATATGTTGCAATATTGATATTCCTTATTTAGTCACTCATATAAGTTTAATTTCTTTCTCTGCCAGTTCATCTTGATTGATTAATACCCAGTCTTTTGAATTGATTTCCATTTATATACAGCATATTAATTACAGAAATACCTTTATCTCAATTCATTTGGGATTATAAAATCAAAATATAGTTACTTACTAATTAAATATATTTGCTTTCTTCTTAACAGTGTTAGTACCCTCTGTTATCCCTGTAAAGTTACTGCTTGTCTCTTTAATTCCTTTTTATTTATAGTCACTCCTCTCTCCCTTGGAATTTTCCAATTCTTCAACCTTTTCTTCTTCCTGTTCTCTTCTTTCTCGTTCTCTTCTTTGATTTTTCCTAATCTGTCTTCTTCCTGTTCTTCTTCCTCTTAGTTTCAGATTTTGTATTTCTTTCTAATGTTCCAATTCTTTTTTATCAGGTTTGGCCAATTAAGTACACAGTTGTATTTCTGAGTGTTCATATTGGTGATGTATATGTGAGATAATTTAATAAAAAATGATTAAATCCCTGGATTCCTTTCTACCTTTGGTTAATAATAATTTACATGAATGTAACTGACTCTTGAATAGGGAGCTGTGGTCTTGAAATATGGCTCACCTGCTATTGTCCTTCAAATACAGATATCAGAGGCAAATCTTCATTTACTTCTATTTATTAAAAAATCACTTGAGATTGTCTTCTTTGTGACACATAACCTAAGTTCAGAGATAGTGCATAAGAGCAGAACATTATACTAATGATAATTGTCCACTGCTTTGCTGTTAGTATTTGCTTATTGAAACAAAATGCTACATACATCATTTTATTCCTTTTAAGTTGTAAGTTTCTCTAAATTTTCACATCACTCAAAAAATATTGACTTTTTAATTTTTGTTCATTTTAAATTTATTTAAGTTTTAACCAGTCATCATATATATATATACGTGTGTGTGTGTACATATATAATGTATAGAAATATATATATATATATATATTATAGAAATTTATAGAGAGTAGTATAGGGACAACCCTCACTCTACTTATTGGAAGACCCATATAGAGATTGAGCTGCATGGCTATTACATATGTGCATAGCTTCTCAGAGCAGCCCATATATGCTCTCTATTTGGTAGCTTAGTATCTGACCACCTGGGGACCAGTTAAGTTATTGAATTCCTAGCCTCTTCAGGGCCTTCAATCCTTCTCCAACTCTTCCATAAGTGTCTCTGACCTCCATCCACTATTGGGTTATGGAAATATGCATCTTCCCTAGAGACCTGGGATGGGAGAGGATCCCAAATGTCAATGCAGGTGACATTAGCCAAGACACTTAACAGTGGAGATATGGAACCTGAAGAGGCAACCTCCTGTATCAAGCAGAACCCCCAGTAGAGGGATTAAGACAGAAAAATACTCAAAAAACTTTGGACCCAACATTTGTCTTGTCTAAAAGAGATACAGGGACAAAGATGGAAAGAGACTAAAAGAATGGCCAAACAATAATTGACCCAACTTAAGACCCATCCCATGGGCAAGACTTGACACTATTAATGATTCTCTGTTATACTTGCAGACAGGAGCCTAGCACAAGTGTCCTCTGAGCACCTCTCCCTCCTACATTCAGGTCTCCTTTAGTACATGGACCCCAAGTCCTATATGAGGTTGTCTACATGAGCTTCTGTGACTACACCATTGAAGAAAACCATACTCATACTTCTACAACCATAAGTTTCTTAAGGAGAGGTAGTGGCCGAAGCCTCTCCCATGCAATGTCAGGGGTGCACTGTTGTGCTTATCTTGTGAAGCTGTGCTAAGCTGCAGTGAGTTCAGAAATTCAGAGGTCATGCCAAGCCCAGAACACAACCTTTGTGGTCTTTGTCATCTGGCCTCTTTCCAGTATGTGTGATCCAAGGTTCCCTGAGACTTGCAGAGGGTAATATGCTGCAATATCCCTGGAACTCTGACCAATCCTTTTTCAGAAAGTTCATTGCTGCAAACTTGTGACTCACAGCAAAATGTTCATTATCTAAATTGTTAAAATTTGAATATATAACACTAAAATATACATTAACATGATAAATATGCAGAATTTTAGTGAAATTTATGAAATGAAAAAAGTCAAAATATTTTCCCTATTTCCTGATATATATATATATATATATATATATATATATATATGAATTGTGATTTATTGGATATATATTGGATTATATTTATATGGATATATATGGAAATCACAAGAATTCTTTCATTGCTCAATCATTTCATTGAGATGATTGAAAGTGATAGCTTTTAATAAATTAGAAAATATTTTCTACTAGATAACCTAGCCTACAAAAATTATGTGAATATTAGCCCGATGGTGATAAGGGAGTCCAGTGTCTGCCTGGAGAATGTAACTAATTAAGTCAATATGTTTTCAATTATCTACCAAATTTTATTTCGGTGCGAATGTCTATAAAACACATGGTTATAAAAATTTTACCTTTTATATATTTTAGATTATATAAAATTTAATAAAACAATACATTGTACTTTACTTAAAGTTCTGCTGTGGAAGAGTAAATTGAGTAGTATAATGACTATTTAATGTGAATTTTCTACATATCAGCAGGCTCTATATAAAATATATGGCAGTGGATTTTTTTCTTATATGATTTGATTTTATATGCATGCAATGCATATAATATTAGAAAGAATTACTTACATGAAAAATTATTTACTTTTACTTTTGAATTAGGAAGTTCTCATTATAAACAATATATTTCAACCAGCTTTTAGTTCTCATTAACATAGTTTCAATTTCCCCTTGTAGACATTAGTTCATTAGTTAATATAGTTCTGCTTCAGCACTGCATCTGAACAGAGTCAGGCTACAATGTTTGTCTGTTTTCTGTTTTTGACACTCTCCTACATCATTGAAATTTACAATGAAATATTGTGTCATAATTTTATTCATCTCATATGAAGAACATAATTAACTTTTTAAAAGGTTTTGTACTAAACATCCATATATATACATTTTTAAAGGTTTTGTACTAAACATCCATATATATACATATACGTATATATGTATGTATATATATACGCATATACATATATATATATATATATACGTATATATACATATATATATGTACGTATATATATATGTATGTGTGTATATATATGAACAAATATGAGTGACAACTTTTGAAAGCAGAAACTGAAGTCTAGTTCTCTCATCTACCATTCTTAACCAGTCCATGATTTTTATATTAGCTGAAGTTTCAATGAAGACTGGAATTACACTTGAATAAGCATTAGCTGTGGAGACCGATGTGTTTAGTCTCAGTTTTCACACATATTTCTCAATATTGTCTTTGCTGAAATTGAGTTTCTTAACTTATATTGTTTTCTGTTGCTTTCACCTGTTTGTTTATATAAATATACAATATTATTATTTGTTGTATTAACCTATAAGTATATGGAATATGAAATAAACAAAGTGATTTCAAGGTAACCAACTTCCTGAAAATCACATGTTACATAGAAGACCTGGGATGTTAATATGATATATTCTGATGTAAAATTCATATTCTCTATTATGTAGCATGTCATTGCTAACTATTAAGTACATACTATTTTAGCTCATAAATATACATTATACATTTACTTTAAATTGCAAGAAATACACTAGTAATGTATCAATATAAAATATAAGAAATATATCACTATATTAAGTAAATTAATTTATGGAAAGTTCATTATCTACATAAATGTGATAACATTAGCAATTCATAGTGGATCAATTTGAGAAATGATTTAGCTTTAATATTTGTTATTTGAATGTTATACGTTGAGATGCAATTAGACCAATTTTTTCAAAAGGGAAATAGTATGGTAAGAATAATACATAATGATGTAAATAATCATTATGTATAAAAGTAAATAAATTTAGATGAACATACAGATATATAGATAGGTAATATTCTATGATATCATTGCTCATATATAACCTCCCAAACTAATTTGGGAATAAATAAAACTAATACCATTCACTTTAAACAATTAAAATGAGAATGTATAATGTTGTAGAAATTTATGAATTTATTATGAATTAAACTTAATATTCAGAGAGACTGGTATTTTACTCCTAAATTAGAAATCAAATGAAAGTGAGACATCATCTGAGAGATGTTATCTTAAGCACACTGTATGACCTAAAAAATGAATAGTCCAGAAACATCCTAAAAATGAAATGAAAGCAGACAATATCATTCAATTTGTTCCAGATTTAATAACTTTGGGATTATAATGTGTCCCATCGCATTTGTAGTTTGCGGAGGCAGCAACTGAGCTGAGCAGATCATGTCCTTGTAGGAACACCGGTGGATAAGAACAATGGGTTTTCAAATCAAATACAAAGTGGGAATTATGTGAGCATTACATTATTCGGTATCAAATCCAGTTTTTACATAATAACATATGGCTGATTAAACTTATAGCAGGCAGAAGTTTTACCTTAGCTAGTGATGAATCTAGCTAATTTTCAGGGGTGGAGCATAAGAAAAATAAGACATCCTTGAATATCCTTCTTCAAACATAAATGGGAAGACAGGATGAGAGGTTAGGAAAGACCAAGGAGAGAGAAGGAGAATGAAAATTCTCAAGAGAAGTCACTTGAATATTTTAGTCAACCTAATGGTAAGATATGAAGATCTTCTACGGTCTCCTCTGAATTCATAGGATATTTGACTTTATGATATAAGTCCTCATCACAAGATTCCTTTACAAAAGCTAATACATGATGCCACCTCACTTACAACACTTACATAGCCCTATATTTTCTCTAAATTGTTCTTGTTGCTTGAATGAAGAATAATTCCATATCTCAAATATTATACTGAACTGAAATTACATAACTAAAACAATCTAAAATTGTCTACTTAAAATGGATAATGAAAAATGGTGAAATTGGATTTTGTTGTATATGAAACTGTTCCTTTGATAGGCAAACAGTCAGAATTTATAAACTATTGAAGAAAAGTTAAATTAGTAAATACTGTTCAGCACATAATTATCATGAATATATACATGCATGTATTTAGAAGAAAAATGACTAAATGTTATCTATTTTCCATAGGTTTTGGACAATACAGAAAAGAGCTAGTAACAAATGCACTGAGGAATTTATCAGGAATAAATAAATAACTATCAAATAAATAAATGTATATTTCTATTACAGTTAACTGGAATTTTTTTATTCTAATCAGTCATTTTTATTACATGTTTTATGTACAATATCTCCTTTCCCAGTTTCCCCTCCAAAAAAAAAAAAAAAAAACAAAAAAAAACCCCTGTTCCTTCCCCCACCCCCTGCTCACCCTCCCCCCCTCTCCTGCTTACTGGCCCTGGCATTCCCCTACACTGGAACCTTCACAGGGCCAAGGTCCTCTCCTCCCATTGATAACCAACTTGGCCATCCTCTTCTATACATATGCTGCTGGGGCCATGAGTACCCCCATTTGTACTCTTTGGTTGGAGTCTTAGTCCCTGGGAGCTCTGAGGGTACTAGTTAGTTCATACTGTTGTTTGTCCTAAGGAGCTGCAAACCCTTCAGCTCCTTGGGTCCTTTCTCTAGCTCCTTCATTGGGCACCCTGTGCTCAGTCCAATGGATGACTGTGAACCTCTACTTCGGTATTAGTCAGGTACTGTCAGAGCCTCTCAGGAGACAACTATAGCAGGCTCCTGTCATCCAACATTTGCGGGCATCCACAATAGTGTCTAGATTTGATGATTGAATATGGGAAGGATTCTCAGGTGGATCAGTCTCTGGATTGTCCTTTCTTCAGTCTCTGCTCCATAGTTAGTCTCTACAACTCCTTCCATGGGTATTTTGTTCCCCCTTTTAAGAAGGATGAAGTATCCATACTTCGGTCTTCCTTCTTCTCGAGTTTCTTATGGTTTATGGTTTGTACTTTGTGTATTCCAATCTTCTAGGCTAATATCCACTTATCAGAGAATAGATACCATATGTGTTCTTTTGTGATTGGGTCACCTCACTCAGGATGATATTCTCCAGGTCCATCCATTTCCCCAAGAATTTCATAAATTCATTTTTTTAATAACTGAGTAGTACTCCATTGTGTAGATGTACCACATTTTCTGTATCCATTCCTCTATTGAGGGACATCTGGGTTGTTTCCAGTTTCTATCTATTATAAATAAGGCTGCTATGAACAGAGTGGAGCATGTGTCCTTATTACATGTTGGAACATCTTCTGGGTATATGACCAGGAGTGGTATAGCTGGGTCCTCTGGTAGTACTATGTTCAATTTCTGGAGGAACAGCCAAACTGTTTTCCAGAGTGCGATTCTACCAGCAATGAAGGAGTGTTCCTTTTTCTCCACAACCTCGCCAGCAACTGCTATCACCTGAGTTTTTTATCCTAGCCATTTGACTGGTGTGAGGTGGAATCTCAGGGTTGTTTTGATTTGTATTTTCCTGATGACTAAGGATGTTGAACATTTCTTTAGTTGCTTCTCAGCCATTCGGTATTCAACAGTTGAGAATTCTTTGTTTAGCTCTGTACCCCATTTTTTAATAGGGTTATTTGTTTCTCTGGAGTCTAACTTCTTGAGTTCTGTAGTTAAAGTTAAAATAATAAATACTGTAGTTAACTACAGAACTACAGTATTTAAATAGTAAATAATGTAGTTCTGTAGTCTAAGTTAAAATAGTAAATACCATTCAGCACATAATTATCATGAATACATATGTGCATGTATTTAGAAGAAAAATGACTAAATGTTATCTATTTTCCATAGGTTTTAGACAACACACAAAAGAACTAGTAACAAATGCACCAAGGAATATATTAGGAAGAAAGAAAGAAAGAAAGAAAGAAAGAAAGAAAGAAAGAAAGAAAG
>JADRCC010556440.1:0-11962 GCA_019843855.1 Hylomyscus alleni | reverse complement strand
GTGTGTGTGTGTGTGTATGTGTGAATGTGTATGCATGAATGTGTATGTGTGAAGGTGTGAGTATGGGTGTGTGTGTGTGTGTGTGTGTGTGAGAGAGAGAGAGAGAGAGAGAGAGAGAGAGAGAGAGAGCGAGAGCATATGAGTGTGTGCCCATGAGTACGTATGAGTGTGTGGGAGTGTGTGTGGGAGATAGTGTATGTGCATGAGTGTGTGAGTGTGTGTGTGTGTATGCATGAATGTGTATGTGTGAATGTGCATGAGTATGGGTGTGTGTGTGTGTGTGTGTGTGTGTGTGTGTGAGAGAGAGAGAGAGAGAGAGAGAGAGAGCATATGAGTGTGTGCCCATGAGTATGTATGAGTGTGTGGGAGTGTGTGTGGGAGATAGTGTATGTGCATGAGTGTGTGAGTGTGCATATGAGCGTGTGTATGTGTGAGTGTGTGCATATGAGTGCGTGCAAGTGAGTGAGTATGTGTGAGTATGACTGTGTATGTGCGAGTGTGTGTGCATTTGAGTTTGTGAGTGTGCTATGAGTGTGTGACTGTGTGCATATGAGTATGTGTATATATGTGCATGTGTATCATGTGTATGTGTGTGTGTGTATGTGTGATAGAGTCTTCCTATGTAACCCAGATTGATCTCAAACTAATGATTCTTCTGCCTCATTTCCTCAAATTCTTAGGTCTAGGCTTACAAATAACACTTTAAGGACTCCTTTAACACCCATCTTATGTCTATTAAGAAAAAAAATGGCACACAGAGAATATAGCTTTGTAGAGTGCTTGCTTAGCATGTGCAAGGTCATGGATTAAATTTCTAGCAACACACACATATGCTCACACGCGCACACACATCAATGTTAATGGCAAAGAAACCCAGTAGGTGGGATGCATAAAGAGGTATTCTGAACTCCCTAGCAGTGAGCTGGTACTCTTAACATGAGTGGGGTCAGCACAGTGACAGGTATGTTCATCATGTGGCTGAGCAGGAGTACAGAGAAAAACATCCCATTAGGAGCTCGGCATACAGAAGAATGGTCATAGTCTTCAAAACAGAACACTAGTAAAGACCACAAAAAAAATGCCTAAGAGAACCTCTCTCTCTGTAAATAAATCCACGGCTTGCAAACAAAAACCACACCAGATAAACCAACTACAAATACTCTCCTAGAAAAGGAGACCAGATGTCCCTGGAATCATTTTAATTAAATTGTGAGTCAATTGCAAGCCAGGGGGTGGGGGATTGAAGAGAGTAGAGTTTTGCTTTCTAAGACTGCCAGATGCAAAGTCCGATTTCCAGGCTAATATATCCAGGGTGGGAGAGGCTTTCCAAAATTTAATTACATATTGCCTAGCAACTGAGAAGATGAGTGGGTATGGAGTCAGCAGACCTGGAATGGTACATATAGGATGTTGATGCCCCAGGTGGGAGAAGGCACATCGACATCAGACTATGGTCAGCATGGCGATGTACTTTCTCCCCAGGAGCTATGGAGACAGTTAAAGATCCATAAATTGTAAGTCTAATCCTGCCCCATTTCCCTTGCACAGGCTAACCCAGCAACCTGGCCAAATGAGGAACCTGCTTCCTTCATTTTTCACAAGAGAACCATTAAAAAATCTCATATAATGTAATAGATGCTGTTAAAATTTCAGTGGTACAGAAATGTATAAAGCTGCAAGCAAAAACTCTCCTGCCAAGTTGAACCACTGTGAACAACTCCATGCACAGAAGTTTCTAGAATTCTCCAATCATTAGTGACCTCTCTCTCTCTCTCTCTCTCTCTCTCTCTCTGATCTGAATGAGATGACCCTGACCCTCTACATATTGGTCCCAAATCTACCATCTTTAATCTATGCAAGAAGTTTGCTCAGCATTCTTTTAGGAATAACATGTTTTTGTTTGTTTTTGAGACAGGGTTTCTCTGTGTAGCCCTGGCTGTCCTGGAACTCACTCTGTAGACCAGGCTGGCCTCAAACTTAAAAATCCGCCTGCCTCTGCCTACCAAGTGCTGGGATTAAAGGTTTGCCTGGCGGAATAACATTTAAAAACTGAAATGTAACAAACAGAAAACTCCACAAAAAGTCAAAACAAAGAGCAGCACCAGCCCTCATCTCAAACCTTCATTCTCAGTAACACTTCCTGATAACCACTTCTCCATCTTCTCCAAAGAAACACAAACATGCATTGATTTTACTTGCTTTCGAACTTCATAGATATTGACTCATACACAGAATGTTTGTTTGCATCTGGTTTATTTTTATTTACTCAACAGTTTTTCAACATTCACTCACAGGTTTTTCTGTGGCCCTAGTTTATTTTTGGTCTTATAATGTTACATTCCATAGTCACACAGTAACTGATTTATCTCTTCCAATGATGATAAACTTTTAGGCTGCTTCCAGTTTGAGGCCATTACAAACAGATATTTAAAAATAATAAGGGCTCATCACAGAACATGTGATATGAATGCCCACATTCAGCAATTTTTTACAAACCCTGTATCCCACCTACTATTGTAAGCACTGTGTCTCCAAATAGAATGTTGCTTTGGTACACAGCCCTAGGCACACCTGTCACAGAGCACATGCAAAGGTCAGAGAACAACTGACAGGAGTCTGTTCTCATCTTTCACCTCATTTGAGGCAAGTTTTCAAAGACATTTCACCAGGATAGCTGGCCTGTGAATTGTGGTCGGCGTGCTTCTCTCCAGTCTCTGTCTTGCATCTTATCATGGAGGTGCTTGGGTTACAAAGGCCTGATACTATAGCTATATTTTTCACATGGCTCTAAAGATCTAAACCCAGGCTTGTGTGGCATGCACTGTCACTCTCTGAGACTTTTTTCCAGCCCAAGGACCCCATTCTTTATCTTAGGCTAGCCACAAATTCACTGTGTAGCCTAGAATGGTCTAAAACCCTCCTGCCATAGTCTCACAAGTCCTGGGATTACTGGAGTCAGCCACTGCACCCCACTTTCTTTTCTGTGTTTTAAATGCATGTGTTTGTGTGGGACTGTGCATGTGCTTACGTGTGTAGTGTGATGTGAATGTGTGTGGAAGCTAGAAGACAGTGTTAGGTGTCACTATCAGGAATGTCACCCACCTTTTTTGACATGGATCTCTTATTGACCTGGAGTTCTCAAATTAGAAGAGACTGGCTGGCCAGTGAGCTCCAAGGACCTTCCTGTCTCGATTTGGCTAGTTCTAGATTATAAGCATGTACTACCAAGTCAGTTGCTTTGGCATGGGTGTTGGGGATCAAACTTGGGTCTTCAGGCAAGACAAACACTTTGCCAACTGAGACATTCCTCCAGTCTATGATTTTTATTTTTAAAAGTAGAAAATCTATGTCTTTAAAAGCATCAGAAAAGACTGCATGCTGTAGTTTTGTTGTCTCCTTAGATTTCCATAACAACCTTACAATAATCTCTCCATTTATCAGATGGCAAACTTAAATCTTAGAAAGGATAAAGTTAACGTGCTAACACTGCACAGCTAGTCAAAGAGATGTGAGTTTGCAAAATGTCTCCGTCTAATTCCGATGACTAGGCTCTCCTGCCATCCATCAGACATTGTAATGAACAGCAGAGCAATATTCCAATTGGGGGTGTTTTGGAAATTATCATAGATACAGGACATGGACCATGGGAGTAGAACCTGGAGAGCTCTCTGTTTGGAATCTCTTAGAGATGTCTTGGCTCTGACAGCTTTCTAAAAGCTTCTCTGCCACAGGGGAAAGCCCACAGTGACCAATTCCTGCACTCTTCTGTTTATCCTCCCTGTCACCACAGAGAAGAAAGTACAGAGATAGGGATGTCCCACCCTCACCCGATGTCCAATCCTGCTTCAGTCCACTGAAAGCTGAACAGTGAAGCAGGACATGCTACTAATGGATATTCTCAAGGAGACTTATATAAGAGGCAAAGCTGACACATGAACTCACATCAGGACTGTGCTTTCAATGAGAAGGTTTTCCTACAGTAAGCCAATGAAACTATTTGCTCTTAACAAGGATCACATCCAGTTTTTGTTCTCTGAATATTCTAAGTACAGGTATATATTGCATGCTGTTTTGGTTAATGGCATAGCATATATACAGTGGTATAGGCATAGACCCTGAGTATACAGTAGGCTATGACAGGTTTGTAAAAGCACATTCTATGATATTTGCACAATAACATAATCATCCAGAAATATACTAAAAAATGTATCCATCTTGTTAAGCAATACATAATCATAGTATTGATAGCCATACATTTATATGCTGATTAAAAATTAAATTGTATTTATTTATTTATTTATTTATTTATTTATTTATTTCACAGCTATTTGTAGTGAACCAGCAAACTTCTGAGATATAACAAACATTTCAGACTTACAAGTCACACAATGTCTGGAGGACACACTCAATTCTGTCACTGCAGTGTGAAAGCAACCACGGATAGTGGATGCATCTGTGCTCTGATTAAATGTTATTCACCAAATCAGGTGAAATAAGACTCTGGAGAGCCACAGACAAAAGAATGATGTAGGGCCCATATTTCATACCTTGCATGAAAAGGAGCGCAAGTGAATCATAAAGCTAAAGGCACGAATGCAAAAACTATGAAATTCTTAGAAGAAAATAAAGTATCTGAGATATTTGGTTTAGTCAATTACTATTCATGAATAAAAGCACAGGTATGGATATAAGAAATACATGAAAAACATGACAGACTGGACTTTATCAACACTAAGACTTCTATGGAGTAAAGCTCATACATTTCAGAGATACATGTGCTCCCCAGACTTCTGAGAGCATGCTACAAATCAGAAACGGAAACCTAATGTAAAAAGGGGCAAATGATCTGAGTAAATGCTTCTTGAACAACATTAAAAGAGCATCAGACAATAGCAAGTGTTGGTGAAGACACAGAGAACATGGAACCCATGTACACTATTGATGGGGATGTAAAATGGCACAGCTATTTAGGTAAGCGATGAGGTAATTCCTCCAAAGGCTACCATAGAACTAACACATGACCCAGCAGTCCCAATTCTAAGTATGAACAAAAGAGAGACAGAAACATATTTCTACATAAACCTTGTCCACACATATCCACAGTAGAACCATTCCGTGGTCTCACTAGAAAAGCCCAAATGAATATCAACTAGAAGATAAATACACAGAATGTGAAATGTCTACACAGCAGGGAAGTGTTCAGTCACAAGCAGGCATGTACAGACCCACTGGAGAATCCAGATACATTGTGAGATCATTCTGAAAAGCTGGAAAGTCAGTTGTAACCCACCCCACCATTTAATATATGACTGTATGTATACATACAAAAAATAAAATGTTACTGGGCATGGTGGTACGCACCTTTAATCCCAGCATTCAGGAGGCAGAGACTGGTGGATCTCTGAGTTTGAGGTTAGTCTGGTCTACAGAGCTAGTTCTAGGACAACCAGGAATACACAGAAAAACCCTGTCTCAAAGACAAAAATATATATATTAGATATAACAGATATATTATATATAAAATATATATGCTTCAATAAATAATATATTATAATTATATAAAATATATGTAATATAAAAATCATGAATATTATATAGATTATTAGATAGTATAGGCATAATAATATAGAATATAGAATACATATAAATATATAATTATATATGAAGTATTACATATAATATTAACACATATATAATACTAGGGTTAGGAAGTCTACAGAAACAGAATGGAGACTAATATGGTTGCCTGAGACTGGGAGTGAGGTGTTAGGGGGAGAGGGAATGTGACTGCTAATGCATTTGGGAAAGCATGAAAATGCCTATTATTGATGGTGATAAAAGCTACACAACCCTGTGACTGCACCGGAGGACCTCCCAGCAAAGACTTGATACAGGGGAATTATCTCACGTGAGCTTGTAGCTGTTCAATTGTTCTACTGAAACACACAGCAGGCAACAGACTGTTCTTGACCTGAGGGCTATAGTTTATAGGACACTAGGTACAGTGCTAGCCACAGAACACAAAGTACACCCTGGTCTGTCGCAGCTCAGTCCATGGTAGAGAACATTATCCAACAATTAGAGGCTATAATAGATGCTTCAAAGGGAACATGCTGGAGAGGAAGGGACTGGATCAAACAGAGCCCGGTGGATTGTGATGTGCTCTGTATGTTTTTTTTTCCTTAAGTGCTTCATCAAAGGTTTTCTCTGGCTGTTGTTTGGAGACTAGGTTAGGAGAGCAGACATAGATAGATCTGCAAGAAAGACAGACTAAGAGATAATGAAGAACTCCGTCAAGGGCAGTAGGTTTGATAATAGACATTTAGAGGAGCCAGGGAGGAGCAAAAACAAGATGAAGAACTAAGAACTAGGTAGAGGGAAAGGTGTCTTCTTGAATGGATTTGCAGGGGGTTAAGTATCACAGGACAGAGACCATATATGCCATATATGTACTTGTATATGGAGGATGGGTGCCACTTATCAGTGCTCACATAGGACTGGTTTTCCTCACGTGTACAGTTGTAATAATATTTACTTGCTCAGCACCCTGTGGTGTAAATAGTCCATATGTGTAGATCTTTTAGAATAATGCCTGGCACAACAGTTTAATACAAACACTGGTTAAAATAGACTCCTGAAGCTGGGGTGGGGGGTAATGCAGAGGCTTCCCGAGTATGAATGGGAATTAGGAGAGGAGATTCTCCCCTTGAAGACTTGCCTGGATGCTGGGTGCTCAGCCCCATCCCTGTCCTATGTGATGCTGCCATGGGGTATGGAGTATCTTGGCCAGTAAAGGGTGGGGTGCAATGGCTATGACTGAAGCCCTGAATGTGGACTTACTGACTTGAGTTCACTCCTGTTTTTCACCACCTAGGTGATTTTGAATCAATGACTTCCTGCTTCTATTGTGGCTCTTTCCTCTCCTATATTATGAAGGACTCTGCACTGATAAAAGAGCCATTATATGAAGATTTTCTGAGTTATTTTGTCGTTGTTTTTAGATACAAGGTTGCCTTTAGATACCAGGTTGCTACCTGAAGCGTCTGTGATGAAAGGCAAGAGGCCACAAGCCTTGTTATAGACAGGGAAGTGGCCTGGGGAGACTGGTGCACCTGCTGCAGGAGGCTCTCTTCTCTTAGGAGACATGAAATGCTCGGGTGAGACTGACAGTCTCTTCTGGCTGGGCTGGAGCACTTCCTAAAGGCAAATGTCTACACTGGATGATCAGAGGGGTCAGGCTGCAGCAAGTTGGCACCCTGGGCTAATTACAAGCACTCTGCAAATGGAAACTATTTTGGGATGCACTTGAAGAAAACAACCATCATTTCTTATCAAAGCTAATTGACTCTAGCAGGGATGAAGGGGGTTCATCACCCCACTTCTAGCTTCTCCCAGGTGTCACCTCCAGCTTCTTTCTTGCTCAGGATCATCTTGATGGTCATCTTTCCCAGTACTCATAATGGGGGATGGGACCCCGAAGGACCAGAATCAGCAGAAGGACAGGGCATGTGCAATGCTTTTCTCCCATTTACCACCTGTCTCATGCTTCTCTATCCTAGTCTGAAGCAGCCTCCTCAGAGTGTGGTTCCTGTCCCACAGTCCTGGGAGGATGTGCTATCAGAATTATGGGAGGAAGCAAGGATGCTGGCTGAAGGAACGAGGAGGCTGATGAACATGCATGGCTGGAGGGGCTAGAAAACAATCCCTGGATGGCTGGCTCTGAGGAGCTGCAGGCTGACTGGTGCTGATGAGGAGCTAGGCACTGAGTCATCTGGAAGAGGATGATTAGTCTGTCAGCTTCCAGCACCTCTGGGTGTGGTGAGGTCTGGAGCTGAGTCATACTCCTAAGAGAAGGAGGAAGAGATGGAGGAAGGACCCTGAGCCATGCTCCCTAGTCTGGCCCTCCCCCACAACCTGGTCAGCCCTCCTCCTCTCAGCACACCCAGGGGGTCCTTACTGCAGGTGGGTGATTCTCCCCAGCCTGCCAGATCTCAGATGGAGAATGTCTTCACCAATCTCCTGTAGAAGTACCTATGAAAGAGTAACAGTCTTCAGCTAACTCCTGTGTCTAAGCTCATCTTAAGTATCACTTTTACCCAGCCTGAGATTCTTAGAGCTGAGCTAAGTGATGGACACGCATTCAGAGTCTGAAGCCACTGAATCCCAAGATGAAGCTAAGATATGACAGCCTTAACCAAGGGATACTGTGAAGAACAAGGCACAGTTCTAACATACAACTGAGATATGGTGATGGATAGATTGGTTCCCTCCATCTCTCCCTCCCTCCATCCATCCACCCACCTATCCATCCATGCTCCCTCATTCCCTCTCTCACTCCTTCCATCATTCATTCATTCATTCATTTATTCAACTGATGCAAGGTGAGTGACCCAACTCCTAGACTCTTACCTGCCAGGCACTTCAGAAGATGCCAGCCATAGAGGGATCAATACAATATAATTCATGCTCCCATAAAGCTGTGTGATCAGAGACAGGTTAAATCTGAGCATGCAATTTAATACACACATTGATCTCAGACAGTAATTACATGCTTCAAAAGAGCCATATAGCAGTGGTGTTACAGGTGGGGGACTGTCTACTTAAGTCCCAGTGGTGTGAAAGCACACATTGGGTGAGGCAGTTATCAGAGCAAATGAAATATAAAAGGGACAGATTCCAAGGGCCTCAGGCAAGACCCGGGCATAGATTCTGAGAGTGATGCTGGAGAAAAGACAGAGAAAGTAGGAAAGCAGCCAGAGAGCCAGGAGAGCCAGGAGAGCCAGGAGAGCCAGGAGGCTCTGATATGGGTACTGGGAGTAGTCCAGCTCTTGGACCGTGATAGACAGTCTATGTTCTGGTTGAGTGAGGCTTACTCTGGAGACCCAGTAGAAAATCTTACAAGGGATAGAAAGCTCCCAGGCATTAGACTCCTGACACCACAAGCCCTCAACTCCATAATCCTGTGGCTAATCAGTCAGGTAGGCAATGCCCCAAGCTCCTGGTATTCTGTCTGTGCTCCACACCCACAGTTACCTGGCAACAGCAAGGTAGCCCAGCCCACTATAAAAGCAGCTGCTTGGTGCCTCCTCTGTCTCTTGCTCTCTCTCTTGCCTCTTACTCTCACCTCTAACCCCCTCTCTCCTTTTCCCTTCCCCCCTCTCTCCATGTGACCATGG
Organism: Hylomyscus alleni; assembly: GCA_019843855.1. Taxonomy (NCBI): domain Eukaryota; kingdom Metazoa; phylum Chordata; class Mammalia; order Rodentia; family Muridae; genus Hylomyscus; species Hylomyscus alleni. The sequence continues at coordinate 2,786 of JADRCC010556440.1, read as the reverse complement.
CCGCCCTCTGCTTCTTTACTCTTCTTCTCTTTCTCTCTCTGCTTTCTACAATAAAGCTCTAAGACTATGGAGCATCTCTGCTCATCTGGAACCACAGTGCTGAACCAATGGAGCAAGTTTCCCTCTAACAAGCCATGTGTCTAACCTTCCACTGGGAGACCTCCCTGTGCTCCAGCCACAGCTACCAATCCAAGCAGCCCACTGAGCCAGCCACCTGAGCTAGCCAGAGCTCTCTCCTTTTACTCTTTCCCCTTCAACTCCCGGGCCAGAGTCCACCCAAGGGTCTGTTCTCAGCTCTTCCAAGACATTCAGTGGTCTGAGATGTCTGAGAGCGAGAGCCTGTTGTCCCTGGCTTCCGTGCAGCCCAGGGACTCCTGAGCCAGCTCTTCTGTGGTACCCAATGGTCTGTGGTGCCCTCCCCCACCCCTGTGGATCGAGGTCTGGCAGTCTCACGTGGCCTGATGTCATTAGGCAGTTTCCCCAAGCTTTGGTGGGTGGGACATGGGTCTCTCTCACCCCTTTATTTCCCTACATCTGGCACCCAACATCCAGTACTGGATGGCCAAGAATAGAAGAAATGCTTGAGAAGCATGGTTGCCTGTTGGGTATTCACATACATTGTGTCTCTTATTCTTGACTGTAATTCTCAGCACAGATGAAAACAATAATTCATAGAGTTAGGCAGTTCCTACTCAGACGCAATGGGACCGAATGTCTGACCCCTGCGCCTGTGATCTTAGCCACTGTGTCCATATAGGAAAACCAGAGAGCAATCATAAGACCTTGAGATTCAATTTCTGCATCTGGCATATGGGGATGTGCACATGGGGAGGCTCAGTTGGGTCAATATGGCTGGTTAGCAGGTTTATGGATCCAGGTAACTGAAACACGCTCCCAGCTCTATGTGGAGTGCAGTGCACTCTGGGTTAGGGTTTTGGTCCCATGGCTTTGTCCAAGAGCCATGAATGAAGGAGGCAGGAAAGAGCTCTGACTCAAGTTGTCGATGTCTTCCATATGAGCAGTGTGGTGCGCTGAAAAACCCAGGAGAATGGGGAAACTTTCCTGATTTAATTACTTACTACTTACTACTCTGTGACCTTAGATTCTGCCTTTCTGGACTCAAGACTCTTATCAAAGAAGGTATACCCACTGATTTTAGATTTATAAATCACTGTTGAAAATTTTATAGGGGTGATACTATATAATAAACCATTCCATATAATGCTTCGAAGGCTTGGATAGACCCAGGATTCAAGCCTGTCGAGGTCTGTCTCAGCCCTTCACATTGTATCTATACTGTGCAGTGTGTCATTAGCAATTCCTGGAGGCAGATGTCTTTCTCTCCCATATTGCAAAGGGGAAGTCTCTTGGTGTGTATATGTGTGTTTGTTTGTATGCATATGTACATGTGTATATGTGAATGCATGTATATATACAAGTGTATGCTCATGTACATGTGTGTATGTTGCATGCATATATACAGGTGGATGTAATTTTTTTCAGGCATTGTTCCTCAGACACTATCTACTGTACCACTTTTTCTTTGAAGATGAGGTCTTCTCCCATTGGCCTGGAACTTATCTGCTAGGCTAGGTTGGCAGGTCAGTGAGGCCCAATGATTTGCCCATGCCTCCCTCCCTAGCATTGGAATTACAAGTGTGTATCACCATACGTGGCTTATTAAAGTGAACTTCAGGGATTAAACTCTGGTCATTCTCCAGCCTGTTTAAAAGGGAGTCTGAGAACTTGGTCTTGATAGGATGCTGCCTCTGCCTGAGCTGGTCTGTGCTCCTCTAGACCCAGAACCCTTTGCAGTATGTGCTGTTCATTTGGAAGGATGTTGAGTCTGTGCTTCAAGGGAGGCTGCCAAAGAAGAGTGAGAATATCAGTTAAGTTAGAACTCTGGCTTCATGGGATCATGTCTCAAATCTTGCATGATACAATCTGGAAGGTACCTGTGGTTCATCGGAATTCAAGTTTAACTACTACTGTACATTTTCATTTGCTAAATCAAAAGTCTAGAGTCAGTAATGATTCCTACCATGTTTCTTTGAGCGTGACCCTCAACTCTGATGATGACTTTCTTGCTCTAAAATGAGACCTTGCCAAATTGAACAACTCTGTCTCTATTTTCCTATAATTAAGTTGCTACACAATGTGATCTCTTAATATCTCACGCATTCTCACATTCTCACTTTCTCCACCCTCCTCCATTCTACTGGCCCTCAGTCCTCTTTCTTTCCACAGACCTCTCTCTCATTGATTTCAGCTGACCAAATCTCCTAAGTAATACTAGCTCCATGGCTCTCTTTTTCATAGCTGAGATACATCCATTATGAATGGATCTATGTGAATCATCATATTTTTTTATGAATCTTGTCCTTCATACAAGGCTAGCCTTTCTCTACAGAGACTACATTCATATTCTTCCTTCTCAGGAACATCCCACCCTGTTAAAGTTAATAGCATGCCTCCCCTTGTCCAGTGCTAACATCCCTTTGAGCTCCCAGAGGGAAGGTATTATGTGTTTGACTGTATCATCCATCATTCAACAGTTAATGTTTGTTGAATTAATGAAAATAGAATAGAAAAAATTGAGACTCTGAGAAAATTGGACTCATTATTGTTTTTTATCAAAAATAGAAATTTCCTGTTAGACTAGCAGAGTGTTCTAGAATATTGCCAACTTTCTTTGGATCATAGCCCATAGTCCTATCATCACACATGCTTTTTATAGCCATATATAAAATATTTAGTTTCTTTGGAAATAGTGGCTGAAAATGGTC
>JADRCC010556434.1:0-18369 GCA_019843855.1 Hylomyscus alleni | reverse complement strand
TTTTTTGTATCTATTATTGTTGCAATGCTTCTTGCTCTTGAACATTGCTAGTTTTCAAAAAGGAGAACATGGTATTTTATTGTTCTTTCCTAATTCAAACTATAGACTGGGAGTATTTTCTTCATTCTTGTTTTTTTTTTTTTTTTAAAGATTTATTTATTATTATATGTAAGTACATTGTAGCTGTCTTCAGACACCCCAGAAGAGGGCATCAGATCTCATTATGGATGGTTGTGAGCCACCATGTGGTTGGTGGGATTTGAACTTATGACCTTTGGGAGAGCAGTCAGTGCTCTTAACGGAGGAACCATCTCTCCAGCCCCCCCCCCTTCATTCTTTGTATCTGTCGAATATGCCTTCCTATCTTCCTATCGTCTTGATGTTAGTTTTTCAATCATTACTACTTAAGATATTGCAACTGACACCTGGCTGCGCCCAGGTGACACTCTGCTCCCTCTGACTCGTCTCTGACTTACTGATTGTTTGCAGGCCCACCTGGCACATTGCTTCAGCCCACATGCTTGGCCTGGTGCGGGATGAGTCTAACACCTTTGCCCTGGAAGAACTCATGGTGCCATAAGCTGGGTGGGGCTCTACAGCTGTGAGGCTCCAGGAATGGAGTTCAGGAGTGAAGGCAGTTAGAGCAGGACACAGGTTTCCTCAGGCAGTTGACAAGTCCTGTGAAAACAGAGTAGTGATTTTCTTTTTCCTACTTTCATCCATTTTTCCTACAGATTTAAGTTTTCTTCCTAGCTGGGTAATATTCTATCATGTATATGTACCACATTTTCCTTATTCATAAACTACTTCTTTAGTCACTTGTGCTATCTTCTTGGATTCTGGCATGAGAATCAAAGAATATAGATGTGGCAACAGAGAGCTGCAGTTTGACCTCAGATATGGTTGTTTGAGGAAGTGTTTTGTGAGACCCACTCTGCAGGGGCCTTCATGGTATCTGGATGTCTCAGATCTTGAGTTCTGCCTTCCCCAAGACAAAAAGATGAGATGACCAGCTCCTTTTGGCACAGCTTTGGAGTGGGGACACGGTTGCAGACAGCTTACTGCCCAGAGAATGAATGTTTGGATAGTACCCTGACACCCAAAGCAGTACCCACAACACAGGGTGTTGTTGGTAATGTTTCTGGTAAGGTTCAGGAATCAAACTGAATAGTCTCACTGAAAACAATTTGACCAAATGACCTTCATAGCATTAAGCAGCTTGAGGGGAAGCAAAGGGTGAAGCGGGGCAGGAAGATGAGCGTCTGTGCCATGACCTTATTGAAAGGGAATGTGTAAAAGTTAATTTGTCCCTGAGAAGTATAAATCTCACCTCCCTTTTTAGTTGGTAGACACACCCCTCTGTCATAAACCTGCAGAGCTAAGGACCCTTTTGTGGCAGACCTGATGATGCTAGAAGATTCTCTAACAGGCTGGCTTGGCCATTTAACAAGGGCCAGCACTTGGTAAAGTAACTTAAATTTTTGCCCCAGTTCCTCACATAGAAATGGGTCAGCTGAACTTCATAATCCTCCTTGCTCTCAGTATTAGGCTAAGTGTAGGACTTTTTCAGTTTTCCTGTTGATTCTCAAAGGTGTTCTGGGCTTTCCCAGGAACTTTTCCTGTATTGAAATTGCCTCCCTCCTTCCTCCTATAAGACTTGGTCAGGTCACTGCCTTCCCACTACTGCACTTCTTGATCCCATCTGTCTTCTAGAGTCTTTCCTGAGGGCTTTTATAATGTCCATAATTCCTTTAAGGAAAGCCTGAGTTTTCCTTCTGCATGTTTGCCATGTCGACAGTAGTTTTGAAGTTTTTCTGACAGGAGTAACCTCTCTAGCAGCTCAGTATCCTTTTCCCACCTGAAAGCTCTGAACAGACCAAAGTCAAGGTGGCCATGACCACAGCCACAGGAAGGATAGCCCCCACTTCCCTGTGCTCTGGGTGGGAAAGTCCATGAGCGTATGTCTGTCTCTTCAGTGTCTCACCTCAGCAATACTGTTACCTCAAAAGCAGATCGAGTTAGCTGGCTGCTAAATCCAAATGCTAATGTTTGAGGCTGAATCATGGCCCGTAGTTAGGCCGAAAGATGAGCTTAAGGAATAAAGGGCTTCTAGTTTCATGAACTTTGACTATTTAGATATTTTAAAAATGGTTTTCTGTAGTCATTTTATTACAAAAGTGAAAAGAGATCTTGGTAGATCCAAAAGCATTTTTGGAAGTAGCATTAGACCTTATTTATTTATTTATTTATTTGGTAATTTGAGTCCAAAACTTGGAATCCATTTTTTTTCCCCTAGTTTAAAAGTTCTAACTTTGAAAAGAGATTCTAGCTCTCCTCACTTATTACATTGTTTTGCCTCTTAGCTTTCTCTTCCTGGGTGCAGAAAAAAGAAGGCTGGGGATGGTGCTGAGGGTAGAGGTTCTGTCAGTCTGTGACTGGACAGTGTGTGTGCCATGCAGATGGGAAACAGTCAAACCTTTCCAGATGGAAATTCCAAGGCTTTGGCCAAATACGCTATGGACGCTATATCGTTTCCTGTGTCTGCTGTGAAATTGATTCATCATTCTGGAAGCCAGAAGTCTGAATCCATCACTGCTGGCATCGAGGTGTGGGCAGGGCCACACATCCTCCCAGGGCTCATGTTTTGTTTTTTTTTTATTTCATTTTATTTTGGTTTTTGTTTTTTGTTTTTTTTCTGGTAGTGGCTGACATTCTTTGGTTTTCGGCAGTGTACCTCCAATTATCAAGCCCTGCCCCTTCACTTCCAACTGAATGTTTGTGTGCCCCATGGGATTTCCTCTTCGGAAGTCCTAGTCTACCAATGTGATGGCACAGGGTGGGGGTTGGGGTGGGGTTAGGAGACAGATCTCGAGGAGAACCTCATGAATGTCAGACTCTCCAGTACTTGTCTTTGCCTGGCTTCTGTCCTCATATGAAGATCCAGTGAAGTGACCATCTGTAATCAGGAAAGGGCCCTGCCCTAGCAGTTGTGCTCACCTCAGACTTCCGGCCTCTCCATTTCCAGATAACTTTCTATTGCTCACATGCCACCTAGTCGATGACAACTTCTGTATCTGCCCTGTCGTTGCATCCATATTTAAGTATAAATATGATTCTACTTAGGGCCAGCCCCGATGAATCCAGAACTCACCTACCAGAACCGTCAGCTTGACCTCATATACAAACAGCTGTCCTGTATTTCCCTCAGAGTTTTACCAGGAACACCCTGGTAGTTGAGTTAGAGGCATGCCATTCTCTAGCCTATCACAGGCTACATTTACTCCAACAAGTCGACTCAGTGTCAAGACTCACTGTCTTTCACGTCTCTCTGGTGGATGCACCCAGTGAAGCCTGCTAATATCATAAACTCTAAGTGTTCTTGGATCTGGCAGCCACAATGGAATCCTTCCTGTGCTATCTGGTGGCTCTTGAAGCAAGGCAAGTCTGTACTCCATGCTTTTGTGCACTCAACTGCAGCTAATGGGCAATATTGTACCTAAGTTCTCAGTGTATAATTAGCACATAATTAGGGTTTATTATGTGTGTGAATTCTGTGGACACATGATGGATTAATATGTTCTTGATCATACTCTCAAAAATATAATACTACAGGCTGGTAAATATTCTACATAAGTTCAGAGCTAAATGAGAGGCTTCCAGCAGAGTTGCAGGGTAGGTCCATGAGACCACTAAGCTGAGGTATGAAGGTAATGGGACATCAACAAAGTCAGGACTGTGAAAAGAAATCTATTTGAAGGGCAGATGTGTCTAGGAGCAGCTTTGAACTTTGGGGGCTGGGATAGAATGTGTTAGCAGCACTTGGAGGCTGGATCAGGATGACTGTCATGTACTCAGAGCTAGCCTGGACTACAAAATGAGTTCTAGAATATCCTGGGCTACAGAGTGACTTCCAGAAGAGCCTGGGCTGTAGAGTGAGAGGAAGATTGGGATAAAATTAGGGATCAGGTAAGGCAGGGCCTTCTAGAAGTCCAAGCTTTTGAGAAGACCAATGAATGGACTTAAGTAGTGGGGGCTGGGCTATGGCATGACTTTTCAAGGGAGAACTGGCTCCTGGCTGGAGAGGGCAGTGTCACTGAAGTGATGAGATCAGAGATGGGGCCAGGGTGAATTAGAGCAAGGTGAAGAGAGCATTGATAGAGAAACCTGGATCCTGTGGTGGGTCCTGGTGGACATAGAACTTGAGAGATGTGTTACTGGAGTGTGGAGAAAAGGGAGATGTTAAATGTGGTCCTCAGCTGTTGGGATAAACAGCTGCATGGCTGAAGCAGGAAGGAGCAGATGTGAACAGATTCTGGGTTGCTCTGTGGCAGGTTATGGATGCCACATAGATAGTACTCTCAGAGTGAGATGGTTTTTGTTTCATTTGTCGGCAATTATTTCTCAAAATCACAGCTAGTTGCTGAGGCTCATGTTGTGCTAGATGAGTGGGTGGCCTAGGAGTCAGCGCGTGCATCCGTGACTCCTGCATTCCAACATGACCCCTTTGGCGGTTCCTCTTAGCTTGTGCCCAGATGACGTGACACTCTCTGGACTTGACCACCTGGATCCTGCTTTGGCCAGCTGGATCCACTTCAGAGAGGCTAGTGAACTAAAACCCTGCATGTGGTAGCAGTTTCTGCTAGAAGCTGACTAGGGAGGCTTCTGGCCAAAGGTTTGTGGCCAGCAAGAGACCTCATGACCAAGGGGAAGGATGTGGCTTGAGGAGAGCTGCAGCTGCTGTCACCAGACAGACATAAAGCTCATCAAACCTCAGAAGGGACTGCAGCTGCAGATGGCTGCTGACTAATGGGCACATTAATACTACTTGGGGTATATGGAGCAATGGTGATGGGCAGAGAAGATAAAGACAGAAAATGATACTGTTATCTTCCCATGTACTCCTTGTCACTGGACAAATAGCCTCTAGTCCACAGCCTTTATCAGCTGATGAAGAAACCCAGGATCTGTTTCCATCAGTTCTGCACTTCTCAAGTACCCCAAACATGGAACATGGGTGGCCAAGGCTCCCCTAGACTCAGCAGGCTCCCTTCCCTTCCCTGCAAGGGACCTTACTAGGAAAGGTGCTAATTATCCTTAGAGAGTTCTCTGTGGGTGGCCAAGCTCCTCACAGTGTGACACTTTCACAATACAGGAGGCAGAGCATACACCACCACCAAATATCCCAACAGAACTTGTGACACTGTTGTTGCTGCTTAGCAGGAGATCCATTTCTGTCACTCACCACTGGGCTCTCTGTGCAGGACTCCTGAAGAAGCCAAGATCTTGAACCTAGGCGAAACCTAAGGATGAAGGGAGAGGAATCTTAGCATCAGGCATGAGTGCATAACAGGAAGGAGCTAGAGCAAAGACTTCTCTGTGTGGCATGACTGAAGTGAGCCATCCTTACAGGACTGCACTGTGAGAAGAGCTTCTTTCCAGAGCCTGCACATTTGGCTGATGTCTTCCAGACCCCTTGAACATATCCTACAAGCTCAATACTGAACAATGGTTTCTCAGTGCTGGCCAAGTCCATGGCTTTCCAGGTTCAGTCCCTGCCTTCAGTCACCAAGGGCCAGCTCCTCCCTCCACCTGCCTCATTACCTTTTCTTTTCCTCTTCATGGAAATCACAGCACATAATTTTGTGCTTAGCTCTCTGTTATTTGTATTATTTGTGAGCATAGCGCTTTGCTCCCAGAATTGGATTCTCACAGATGAGTGTGTTGAGGATGGAGGGAGGGTTGTATTTTCTTTCTCATTAGATAATTTATTAGCTTTTAAAACTTGTGTAAGTTCGTACACATGCACTATAGCATGCATGTGGAGTTCAGAGGACAATGGTGGGAGTCAGTCCTCTCCTCCACTGTGTGGGGTCCTATAAGAATGTGTAAGGTTGTCAGTCCTCTCCTCCACTGTGTGGGGGTCCTATAAGAATGTATGAGGTTGGCCAGGCAGTGGTGGCACACGCCTTTAATCCCAGCACTTGGGAGGCAGAGGCAGGCAGATTTCTGAGTTCGAGGCCAGCCTGGTCTACAGAGTGAGTTCCAGGACAGCCATGGCTATACAGAGAAACCCTGTCTCGAAAAACAAAAAAACAAACAAACAAACAAACAAAAAGAATGTGTAAGGTTGTCAGGCTTGCTATTGATGGCAAGCACCTTTATCAGATAAAATATGCTGCTACCCCTACTTCTTTGGGTGTTTTGTTTTATTTTTGAAACAGACTCTCATTTTGTAGCTGAGGCTAGCCTGAAACTTGCTATGTAGCCCAAGGTTACCTCAAATCCATGATCTTTCTGCCTCAGTGCCCTGCTTGCCCTGCCCTCAGTGCTCGAGTCACAGGTGTAAGCCACCATGACAAACTAAGTCATTAAGCTGTTGTGGACAGTTCCATTTTGAACTTCTTTATGTTCTCCCACAATCTCCAGATTCTGGGAGCAAAGCATTGTGCTCACAAATACTGGTCCATTCAACCAAGTAAATTCTTGGCTTGTTTATTAAATAATGGGTTTAAAAATGCACACAGAAAAATCTTCATGACCTGTTTTTCAAGCTGTTTCACAATATAATGGTAAAATTTGGCTTGGGTACATGTGACTGAAAACTCAAAATAACTTCAGTGAAATAGGAGTTTAATTTCCTTTCCCTTGTGAGATTAGAAACCGAGAGGCCAGGCTGTGGTCCTCCACTGTGGCAGAAAGCATGGTGCTTCTACCATCTTAGCCTGTACATTTTAATTCTTAAGATCCATTCATAGTTCTCAATGGTTGTCAAAGCTCCAGCCATTGTCTACTTATTCTGTCCAGCTAGAAGATGCGAGGAGCTTGCACTGCCTATCCTTAGGAGGTTCCCTAAGCTGCTGTAGAATATTTATCCACTTGTTTTAGTGATTCTGGGGGGTTGAACCCAGGGCCTCAGGAGCTCTGGTTAAGCATGCTAACACTGAGTTAAGGCCTCAGAGTAAGTTCCTGCAGAGTACTTTGACTTGTTCAGTCTTAGTGCTACTTAGCTGCAAGGGAGACTGGAAGATGCAGTGTGAGTCCATGCAACTTGGAAGTACTAAGGCATTATGGGGAAACAACTGGACTCTGATGAGAGCAGTTTCAGTGCAGAGAGCACATGGCTAAACCAGTTCTTGCATCTTCTGTGTGTTCAGTGGAATGAGCAGAGAAAGCAGAAAATAAGACAATCATTGTCTTTATTCTCAGGAAAGTTATAATTTCAGGTGGGTAGACAATAAACAGGAGAACTAGTAACTGAACAAGGGCTCAATGAGAACATAGCAGGTGCTATAAAGAGAACAAGTCTCATGGCTTTCCCTGGATCAAAACCAGCTGGTGCATTGAACATCACTAGAGTTGCTTATTCGTATGTGAGGGGCAGAGTTTTCAGCAGAGCTGTCTGCTTTTGGACTGTGCCTGAGATTTGGGGGATAAAAATATACTAAAATTGTTTTTGCTGGGCCATTCATAAGAAGGTCTATTTACATTGGGGAATTGTAGCCTGGCATTTCTATAAAGTTTTTATCTGGGCATATTTATGTTAGGTTTTGTTTATGTAATATAAATGCACATTTTCGGCAGCCATTGATTTAAACATGTGAAGGCCATTATGAAAAGTGTTGTTAGTAATAGAGGAGACTCCCAGTGGCATGTGTTTAATGAAGCAGCATGATTTGTAAAATATCCTGAGAAATGTTAATGTTTTGGATCTCTTTCCCAAGGGAGGACTTTTTATTTTCTTCCACTCCTTATGCAATGGTCTTTGATTTCATAGTAGGCTGCTGTAGTGTCAGGCTTTTGCAGAGAACTTTTTGTTTGTTTTAAACAAAGAGCCATTGGTGACCCTTATTTGGCTGTGGTTTAATGCTCTTGGTAGCAGTTCACAATTATCTCTGCAGTCTTGGACTGAAGTTGTTTAGGGTTAAAGGGAGACTGTTCCATAGCTGTGTTGATCCACCTTAGTGATTTTCTAGGGATTTGCTACAATTTTCATCTGTTTAGATCTGTAGTTTATCATTTCAGTTATGGTGAAGACCACAATCTAGAGAAGAGAAAAGTCCTTAGATAAGTCCTAGGAGTGTCCCTGGCTTTTACACGTGAGCAGCATGAATCAGCAGCAGGAAGCTGCACTGACGACATATTTAAGCCAAACCAGGACTTGAGGGAAAACAGGAAATTTGACCAAATGTCTCTGCCTAGTAACAGGTTCTGTGTGTCTTTGTTAAGATCATCACAGCTTGTTTTAATTCTCTTTAACTTCCTCTCCAAAATCTGATGTTCTGTTTCTGTATGGTTTCTGTGTATCCTTCATTTAATAAGCACTTTACTTTAAACAGACTGGTTTTCTATAATAGAGGAATTTTGAGTGAAGGGGATCTATTATGGAATTGAAATGTTGTGTCTTAGTCTATAGGCATGTTGGTGTTAATACGTTGCTAATTAATGAGCAAAGCTTTGGCCAGCATGGTGGCTAAACAGCCTCTAAGCCTGCGACTGGCAGCATGGCTTGATACTGTGCACAGTGGCAACATTGGGCTGAACAGAACACTCTTGATGCTCTTCATACTGTCTTCCTTTACACTTGGACTTTTGTTGTCACTTTAAGGCAAGAGACTGTTCCTGTTTAATCTGGGACAGCTGCGTACAGTTGAGAACGTATGCCTAGGTTCTCACAGAAATCTGACCTAACGGACAGCTGTTGGGACTCCTATATGAAAATCTCTTCTAGACAGTTTGTGCTACTGCTGGACATTTTCCAACCACAGATTCTACTTGATAATAACCACCTTGAGGGTGCAAACCAGCAGAGCCATACTTCAGCCCACTGCCTAGAGGAAGATGGCCGATACTGCACAGTTTACATTTACAGGTTAAGGCCGGTGCAAATCACCACATAGTTGGAAAGTAAGAAACCGTAAGTCCATAGGCAGAAATTCTCTGGCATGGTAATCTCTACTTTCTTTGCCATGTAACTGGACCATAGCAGGAAACCGCTGGCTGTGAAGCAAGAAGCTGCCTGAACCAGGCAGACCAGCTACACAAAGAGCCATGTGGCTCAAGAGAGGATATGGATACAGAAACCATTTTAAAGTTTCCAAAATGACTGTCAGGAAGCACAGTCACTCGAGTGAGCTCACTGCTGTGCTTTATTTTGAGAAATGTGGGGCATGTCCATTATGAAATGGGAACCTGAAATGTGATCCATCCGTCTTAACCAGCTCAGGGTTTTATTCAATTCTTCAAGCCTTAATCCTGTTAGCTCCATGCACAAAGGAAACACAGGGCTCCTCTCTGATGACTCTCCCCAGGCCTCCTGGCATCTGGAAACCACATTTTGAATTTTACAAATGAAGCTTATTATTTGATTATCGATGTGCCTAGCCTCGGTGAGGCCGCTTTATAGATGAGCATTCTAGACTGTGTACTTTGAGAAGTAGCCTGAGAAGATGATGGTTTCAGTCAGTTCCTAGAATTGGAGGATTTTTTTTTAAATGAAACGTATTTTATTGAGTGAATTTTAGTGTGAAGTACATCAAATGAATGACTTTAAATCCTAATTTTTGGTTTTCAAATGAAGGCTATTTGTTGATTGAAAACTTAACCAGCACCATTTATAGCTTTGTTTATACTGTATTTTTAAAAGTATGTGCTTAAGGGGTTTTGAAGAGTTTAATGATTCATAATGAGATTATAAAATGAAAAAAAAATTTAAGTTTCTTTCTCCAAATAATTCAGAAGGCTAGTGTGAAATTCTTTAGACTTGCTCATGGTTATAGATCCTTTGGATGTACATCTAACCAAGCAAACGTTGAGATCTGCTTCCGATGCTGCCGGGAGCTAATCCACTGAAGTGAACATGAGCTAATGACACATTAGGCCAAATTCTATTATCTGCTTTTCAGCCGGCTGCTGCAGTTTGATTGAATTTAGTTCTGAGAGCTCAGCTTAGAAACAGCCAAGAGCTCTTCATTGGACTTAACAAAAACTTTCTCCCAAATCTGAATTATTTTAAATCTCTTTTGCTTAGGGAACATCAGTCCTTCCTTCCTACACGTAAGGAAGGATTTACTTCTGCCTCTCTTCTGGTTTGAAGCTTTGGCTCTTCCAGGTGCTGGGCTGACAGTACTGCAATGTCTCCATGCTGCTGTGGCCTGGACCTTGTAGTCATTCGATTTATGTAACAGTTTCATAGGGTCTTTGCTTTCAGAGGTCATATTGCCTAATATTTGCAAAGGAAAGGGCTCTTCCAACTTTCCTATCATGCATACTATGAATACTAAAAGTGGAGAAATTTGCCTCCTACTCTGATAAATAGTTTTGTGTTTCTGCCTACTTTCTAATCTCAGTTTTTCCTGCCAGAGAGATGCCTGGCCCTTTAGTCAGGATTGCTGGATGCTCTCTCCCAAATACCTAGCCTTGGAGTTAAAGTACAACTGGGCTCCCTAGAGAGCTCCCCTACCCATCTCTATTGGTTATACTATAATTTAGATTATCAAGGGGCATAGACTGGCTTCTCATGCGTTGATACATTGACTTCTCTGGAGCTGGGAGTTTAAGCTACTTCTTTTCCATTTCAAACATGTTAGAGAAGTCAAAGTTAGAACATAAGAGCAGCCAGAAAAATGAGTGGTTGGACAGTAATATGTTTATAATATAAATCCTTCCTGTTTTCTCAACCCATGCTCCCCTAGCTGTCTTGCATTCCTAGCTGTCTTGTATTTTACAGGCAGAAGCAAGTTGGCCCTGTGGACACCAATTTATGGATTTGTTGATCATTTATAAGTAAAATTTCAAAGCTGCAAACAGACAAACTCATTGCTGCTTAAAATGAAAATTAGTACTTCCCGAGATCCATTAATATACAATATTCTGGGAGCTAGGGCTCATTTCCGCAGTGAAGCCACTTGGAGGCTGTGGGTGACTTCACCTTCCGTCTACTCCATCTACTCAGACAGTCAGACAGAGTGAATTCTACCAGAGTCAGAGGCGTAGAGGGCTAGCAGGCAGACCTCACTAGCTTCACTTCTGCCAAGGGAGAAAATCTAGGATTTTAAAACACTGCACTTTCACACTTTACAGCGCTATGTCAAGTGTCTCTGATACTTGGGATAAAGTTCCTCATGAGGAGCCTTGAGAGGAGAGCTGGGGTACTGATAGACCCAGCAGTCTTCAGAGGGATCTGTGATGTACTCCTACCCTGCCCTGTGTACTGATGCAGCCTGGAGGAAGCCTGTGAGCTCACTTGTCAGTTTCTGGTCTTGTTTCAGAAAAGTGATGAGCACTACCAATAACATGGGGGGATAGTCTAAGTTACACTTTCTGAAATGCTTGTCAGGAAATGTCCCTAAATATTAACTACTTAATGTTAACTACTTTTTTTTTTTTTTTTTTTTTTTTAAAAAGGACAGTTATCAATATGTAGCCAGGGCTACATAGAGATTATCCTGCCTTTGTTTTTCAAGTGCTTGGGCTAACTGATTAACTTATTGGATTTCCTGAGACAATCTTATTCTACAGCCCCAGCTGGCCTTGAACACCTGACTGTCTGCCCTGTATTCTTAAGAGCTGAGGCTGTGACCTGTTACCACATCCAGCTTTAAGACACCAGCTTTAGGCTAGTAGAAACCAGACTTCTTTTAGGGAGAGCTTGTTCATGAACAGCAGCTGGCTAGATGATTGTAGACCTCAGTGAAGAATGAAAATGTGGGTCCCCCTTAGTGCAAAGGCAGGGAGGAGATTAAAAGATATTAATATAAAACTTTTTGCTTTCTTCTTCACTCTATCTCAACTTAGGATGTAGTGTTAGCTTTAAATAAAAGAATGTAAAAATTGTTAACATGATTTTTTATAATTTATTTCTTTTTTTTCTTAAGTCAGATGGGATACATGTATCTTTTTTTTCAAAGATTTATTTATTATTATACATAAGTACACTGTAGCTGTCTTCAGACGCACCAGCAGAGGGTGTCAGATCTCATTTTGGGTGGTTGTGAGCCACCATGTGGTTGCTGGGATTCGAACTCAGGACCTTTGGAAGAGCAGTTAGTGCTCTTACCCGCTGAGCCATCTCACCAGCTCCTATAATTTATTTCTTATGATATTTTAAAACATCATGAGACATTGTAATTGTAAATGCAGGATATTTAAATCATGTGCAAAATCATTCGAGTTGCATAATTCTTCATACTTCATTGTATTGGTTAGATTTTGTTGTTGTTGTTGTTGTTGTTACTGTATACAATGGATTGAATGAGAATGGCTCCCATAAGTTCATATATTTTAATGCTTGGTCCCCAGTTGATGGAACTGTTTGGGAAGGATAAGGAGGTATGGCTTGTGGGAGGAGATGTGTCACTGCAGGTGGGCTTTGAGATTTCAGAAGACTCTTATCGTTTCTACTGTGTTCTCTGCCTCCTACATTTGGATCAAGATGTAAGAAGCTCTCAGCTGTTTCTGCCAATATGCCTTTTCTCTGCCATTGTGAAATTCAACCTCTGAAATAAACTCCATGTTAAATGCTTTGTTTTATGAATTGACTTGGTTTTGGTGTTTTATCACGAGTAGAAAAGTCACTAAGACACTATGGCAAAATATCCAAGGCAGTGCCTTATGAGGAGAAAATGTTTTAAGGTCATGGTGCTTTTTGATACCTCATTTCTGATAAGGACCTTATGACCCATGGCTACAGCCAGCAGCAGGAAGATGAGAGCCACCACAGAATTCCTAACACAGGGTAGCCGTGAGAGTGAGAAATTGTATCATGTTTTCTTGGTTCTTAGTATTTCTTAGAATACTCTTAACTTCATTTTGCATTTGAAGAAAGTTCTGGTTGGATGGAGAGCAGAGCTTTGGAGGAGCTCAGAACACCCATGCTTCGCCTGTTTGACATAACAGAGATACCTTGTTCTGTCAAATGAGCCTCTTTCTGAACTCCTACACTCCAGAGAGCACCGAAATTCTTAGATCATGGACATTTCTGTTGGCGGTTGTGGATGGAGTAGCAATGACAGTGGCAGGACTGTGGTTCACTGAGCCCCTCTGCCGCACAGACACACTGTCGTCCTACCAGATGCCACCAAAAGCTCAGCAGTAATAACAACAAAGCAGTCCACACTCCAGGTGACTGTGGGTCCATATGGGAAGCTCCCATCTGCCTTCCCCAGTGGCCTTCCTTCCCTGCCCGGCTCCTCAGCTACTCCAGTCAGCTATTGTTGGATATAATTCATCTCTGTGTCTTTACTTTCTAAGTTTATTCTTCATGTTAATGCTTCTAAAACATCATGTGTGAATGAGGGTGTAGCTTATGGTAAAGTGATTGGTAGTGTGGCTCAGGTCTGGGATACCATCCACAGGACAACAAACATGCGCGCGCACACACACACATACACCTTAATATGAACAGAGTCTTTCATTTCTAACTTGCAGGTGGTTTTCACTCTTAACACACGGACTCTGTTTTTGAAGTTGGCCCACATAGCTTTGGCAGTAGTGGCTTTTGTCTTGATTAATGTTTCATGTCTAAAGTTGCAAGGTTTTTGATGTGAAGAGTGTTGACTGCTGCGAATGCCCTGTTTCTAACTTGGGAGGATTACAGCTAAGTGATTAGCCTTTGAGGCTGTATTTAACTAGATGTTTGCTTGGAAACTTGAGTCATCATCCCTTATCTGTTTCATTCAGCTTCCACAGCCCATTGTCTGGCCAAATGCGTTGGAAAAGTTTACTTAGTGTCTCTTGGCAGTTACTTGCCATGGGGTGGCACATCTTTTTACCAGGAGACCACTGATATTTTCTTGGTTGTACCATTGCCTTAAAGTCAGATTGAATTGGACAAGAAGGGCAAATACAGAGAATCTAGCCAAAGCCAGATGAGGCTTGTCATACCCAGTTGTAGAATGAATGATGATCTCACAATACAGTGTCATCTAAGGCCAATGTCTGGACAGATGCTGCTCCACAAACTGTCCCTTCATGTCTCCATTGCCTAATCCCACTCTGCACAGTTTATAGAGATTGTAGAGTTGAGTGTGATGTCAGACTATGAGTGGTGCCACTGTATTCATGTTGATAATGAGCAATGCAGAACTCAGTAAGGCACTTGGTTCTTCCTGGGGTTTGGGTTTGAGGCCACAGGTTTTTAATTTGCTTGTTTGTTTGGTAGGTTGGCTTTTGGTGGGGGATAGGTTGCTAAAACATGATTTTTTTTTTTTAAAAAAGAAAGACAACCAAGAATTTTAGGCTCTAGCCATATGCGCAGCACGTGAGACATGTTACAGAGATTCATGTTTTCCAGTTCTCACTGCAGCCCTGTAGGAGAGATGTTCTGTTCAAAGCTCTTAAGACAGTTCCCTAAAAGTACTAGAGTTGAGGTAGTGGGATTGGGATTTGGTTCCTGCTCTAGCCATAGGGGCTGGGCCTGGGTTACATGTTCTAGTCAGCTAGCTAGGCTTGATGACCCCACTCTTCAGCAGAACACAGCCTTGCTAAGCAGGAGGCACTATGTCCTGCATCCAGAGGGACGGCTGGCTTGTGTGCTCTCTATGGGTAGTGAGTATTTATGTTGGACATGGGGTGTGAAAGGAAGTAGAACATTGGTGTTTATGTGGTTTCTAAGAACATCTAAAATTTTTAAATGTCACCATCATTTTGGTTTAGAGACCTGCCTGTGGCCTACAAGGATCACTACCATTAGCTGAGATTTGTCTGTTTCTGGTCCTCAGAGGGACCCTGACTGGACTTGGATGCCTCATCAGTTACATTGCACTGTTTCAAGTGTGAGGTGGTCCCTGCTGCCCCACAGTCCTCTCTCTCCCTTCTGCTCCAACTCTGGTGTAGCCTGGGCCTGACTCAACCCCTAATTCTGTTCTCTGCAAAGGTCTGGGAGTACATTTTTATACCTCACCCTGGCACCATTTGAGCCTGTGTCAGTGACCTTACTGCTCAGGCTCATTATAATCTTTTCATAGGAGCTGAATTCATCTGGTTGTCTTTAGAGGCAGGTGGTGATCTGTTTATCTTCAGGCCTTGGCTACTTTCAGCATTTCTATTTTAAATGTATCTTTTATTTATCATCTATGCCAGGAACCTTTCTGACTTGATCCCATAACTCTCAGACTTCCTGACATCTGAATGCAGCCCGTGCATACCCTCCTTAATGGTGGCTGATTTTAATCTTCTTGACCACAATAAATCTGACATATACCTCAAGCCCATGGCATGTTGGCAGGCTATTTTGATCCCTTTTCTATACCACTGTCCTCAATGATTGCTTCACGGCTGCCCAGTAGCCCACCAGGGAGCTGCTGTGGTCCCCTCGCCCTACTCAGCCCAGACTTGAGAGTGGTTTCCTGTTTGATACTTGCTCGTACTGACTGAAGTTCAGTTAGTTTCCTTGTATCTCATAGAGTTAAAAGAAATAAGACAAGTTTCCTACTAGTGTTAAATAATTATAGACATCTACAGGAAGTAAAGATTAGAGACAGTAAAGATGGGTTTCAAAATTCCATAGCATTTTTTTCCTCTTTGGGTCTTATTGAGGTGACACTCAATATATTGAATAAGTTTCCCTCCAAGTGGAACACATTTAAAATAAGTCAGAGCCAGGACAAATAGCACATTCTCTGGTGAACATCTACATAGAGGCACTAGTCTGCCTTCAGTCTTGCTTTTGTTGGTTTGGTGACTTTAAAAGTCATTATATAACAGCTTCATTTTAGGGAAATGGAGACTGAACCCAAGACAGGGTGGACTTCAGTGGTGAGTCAGAACATTCATGGCAAAAACATACTTAAGAGTCAGGGTGCATCTGTTCATCTACTCAGAATGCCTGCGAAGGTGTGGGACCTACTTTCCACACAATGCTGGGGCACTGACTGACAAGTCAGTAGAAATGCTTCTTTAATGATCATCATTGCTTTGCCAGCCAGGCACTTCCATAAGTAGTAGAATAATCTATACCTCACTTTACCCCTGCAACCTCCAAAGGAGATTGTGATGTAGCTGTGTGAGATACGTGGTCTGGTTCAGTTCCTCCTGACATTCTGTTTTCCCGGAGTTATATGTATCAGTCTCTGTCCTGGAATAGCTGCTTTTTCAGCCTTAAAGACAGATGTGAATGACTAGCAGACAGGACTCAAGTGATAGGACAGTGTGGCTCTGGGTGCTGCTACCTTAGAATTTTAAAGGAAATGAACGATATTGTAGGGGCTGGATAGAGCCCAGGAGCACTGACAGTTGGCAGAAGTTGGAAGTCAAGAGACTTCTGGAGAGTGTTCTAACTTGCAAGATGGTCAAGTAGAGGCAAGAAGGTCTGCAAAAGGAATCCAAAGCCCAGGGGGAGCAGGAGGAAATCCACCGGGGCTGTGAGTCACAACACAAATGAATAAATGAAGCAGGATAGCTGCAGTAGAGATGATTCAAAGAAAAAAAGCAATAAGGGAAGGGTGGGGGAAGGATACAGGGTGGAAAAACTGAAAATGAATCACCTAATTACTGGGTGGGAATGCTGGCTGATGGATTCCAGGAGCACCATTTCTGGTCCAATTATGTGTCAAAATGCTTTGGCTTAACAGCCAAAGGAAACTTAGGAGAAACCTCCCTGTTGGAAATAATTGAATGCATTCTCTAAACCTCCATTTTTATTACTCTTACTTTAAAAAGAACAGGAAGGGCAGCATTTTCTAACTCTTGACTAAGAATATTATTTTAAAGTTCTGGCTCCAGGGTTCTTAGGATCTGGCCTTCTAAGTGCATAGTGCAGCCGCTGCGCATCCCTCTTGGAAGCACCTTGGAGCTAGAGGGCAACTCCACCAGGTACAGCCGCAGGAGCGCTCAGGGAATCTGGGAGAGAAGTGGTTATCCCCCACCTGTCCTTCATGGTCTGTTCATCAGTGTGAAGAGTCAAAGTTACCTTCCTTTGGCCTGTTAATTATGTTTATGTAGTTAAAAAGTTAATAAAGGACAAGATAGTGGTTAATGCCTTTTCAAACAACTTCTTTAGAGAACAAAACAAAACAAAAAGCCAATCAGCCAAACAAACAAAAAAAAAAACACCTTATCCCATGTTTCTTTGGAGTCTGATGAATTTTGGGTAGAACATTGTATCATGAGCATGATCCTGTCAAGTTACAGCCATGATGCACGGTTAAGGGAGGAGCTTGACTCTCAGTGCAGACTACAGTAGTAACTCACTACATCCCTTCCTGTCTACACTGCGAATGTGGGATATGGCTTCTCTTCACAGACAGGAGAAATGAGATCCAAAGCATATGGGAGATAACTATATCATATTTTACAATCAAGGAGAAAAATGGATTTCCTTGAACTCTGACTAGAAATAAGGAAAAGGCCATCCATGGTGACATATATCTTTAATTCCAACACCTGGGAGGTAGAGGAAGAAGCAGGGGGACGTCTTGAGTTCTAGAGTTCTAGCCCAGCCCTGTCTACACAGAGTTCCAGGACAGCCAGGGCCACCCTCATTTCAAATAATAAAGTTTCTTGTTGTGGATCATTAAATGAGATTGTACAATATTTAGGAAGTGTTATATATCACTGAAGTGTGTAATTGACATCAACTTGAACATTCTCAGAAACATTGCTCAGCGTACAGGGTCACTGTCTTTCAAGAAAATTGATGCCTTAATACTTTGCAGGAATGTCCAACACGGAAGGAGGCAGGAAAAATAGTAACAAGCAGCAACCAAAGAAACTGCTTGTTTCCAATGCCACAGGAAAGTTGTGTTGTTTTATTTTGATAATACTGGAAGCAGATCTGGGGTCTTTTTGTCCATGAACGTGGAAGCACTTTTCCTATGCTGTGACAGGCTTACATAATTACCAGCAGTTCTGTCCCTGTATCTTGAGACATGTACAGTCAGCAGCAGAAATACAGCCTAGTCCCAGCCTACTAGGGTCTCCTGTGATGAAGACAAGAGCCATGGAGACGCTCTTCACATTCACAATAAACACATGTTGTGACCAAAACCTGGAGGTAGAAATCTCTGGATATTTTCAAATGGTCTAGAAAGGCATTCAGAAAATTTTTGAACCAGAAATTATTCCAAGATTCAGAAGGTAGATTCATTTGCTAAATTGACATTTTAATCAGTATTGCCTTTCATATTTTCTAACAGGGCGACTTTGTTATTTATACAATTCCTGCCAAGTATGAATTTATGCCTTTCACCTGTGTGGGGAAAGAAGTCTAAGGATGGATTCTTGGCTAAGAATTCCTCTGTAAATATTTCGCAGGTCCAGGGAGGAGGATAGGCTGCAGATAATTGTCAGGGCTATGAAGTGTCCACTAGAGTTTATATGGCAGTCTAAAGCAGCAGCTTTTGTTTGTTTGTTTGTTTGTTTGTTTGTTTGTTT
>JADRCC010556429.1:0-16296 GCA_019843855.1 Hylomyscus alleni | reverse complement strand
GACCTTTTGAAACTTCAACCCCAAGGGATCCAATGCTCTTAGATGCACATAGACACACACATATAAAAGAATGCTTTGTTTTGTTTTGTTTTTTAAATGGAAGTAGAATGGAGTTTTATTGTTTGGGGGGAAATGGGTAGAGAGAATCCTGTTAGCTGAATTAAACCAGCCTCAGAGAGAGCCATTCTGGTCTCGCAGTCTCCACACATGCTCTGTAGGGACAGAGGGAACACTGTGAGCACAGCGCAGCTTTCCTGTTTCCCTTGCCGGACTACCACGGTAACATCGGATTGCCACCGGTGAACCCAGCTCTGGGCTAGCTGCCCACTTTCTCTCTCAGCTCCATTTGTTCTTCCTAGACTTCCACCCAGGCTCAGAGCCCAGCACTTGCCCCACGCTGGCCTGCTTAGCTGATTATTTCTTGCTGGTACATTGGCTGGCAGGTTGGATGCCGTCCATCACTCTGTAAGGAGAGGACAGGCATTCCCAGCGGATGCCACTGTGTTGGTGACACCTCTGAAATCGTAACAGATGGTCTGCATTAGGAGTGGGCTGGAGAGATGGCTCATCAGTTAGAAGCCCTTGCTTCTCCAGAGGACATGAGTTTGGTTCCCAGCACCCACAATGGGCAGCTCATAACTCCCTGCCTAGGGGATCCGACACACCCTTCTGACCTCTACTGCCATCGATACTCACATTCACATACCATTCCCAGCCCTGCCCCCGTTTATATTCCCATGTCACCCACCCCTACCCTCCACCAATACACAGAGGTAACACATAAATAAAAATTTTATAAAATCTTTTTTTTAAAAAAGCAAAACTGTGGAGGGAAGACCCTCACCACTACATGGGTTGTTTCCCTCACCTAAAGTCTGGATTCTAGAAGTTCCAGAATATTAGTTCAAGAAGGTCCCCACAAAGCTCCCTGTCTTAAGTCATTTCACAAACAAACCCCAGCGCACACTGAGATTGACGGACTTGCCAAGGCCTCGTCTCTAATTAGCGGCAGCGGGGAGAATCTAATCAGGGCTCTTTGCACAGAGCCACAGCCTTCTGGTCTGTTTTTCTTCTCTTGGAAGAAAGAATATGCCAGAAACCCACCAAGTTGGCCAGTGCTCCCTGGCATACGGTTGATTCTAGGCTCCACATAGCTCACCACCCTCCCTGAACATCTGAGTATTGCTAGCCTTTTCCCATTCTGCCAGTGGACTACAGTTCCAGCCATGCAAGTGTGTGTGTGTGTGTGTGTGTGTGTGTGTGTGTGTGTGTGTGTGTTCGTGTTCATTCTGGTAAAAGCAGAAGCCAAAGAGGGCATTGGATCCTTTGGAGCTGGTGACTATGAGCCACCCTATATAGGTGCTAGGAACCAAAACTCTACTCTTCTACAAGAACAGTATACACTCTTAACCCTGAGCCATCTCTCCAGCCCTCTCTTCTACTTTCACAACAACAACAACAACAACAAAAACCTGAACATCTTCTTGTTCTGCAACTCATTAGAAAGCCCAGACCAGCTGGCTAGCAATCTCCAGGGATATTTCTGTCTCCACTTCTCCAGCTCTGGAATTATAAGCATGTGACACTATGTCTTTTTTTTTTTTTTTTTTAAAATGGGTTTTAAGGCTAGAGCTTGGGCCATGCTTGAGTAGCAGCAAGCATTTTACCAACTGAGCTTTCTCCCCAGCCCCAGCTCTTGATTTTTTTTGGAGACAGACCCTTAGTATATAGGCTAAGCTGGCACTAAGCCCAAGAGTCTCCTTCCTACGTCTTCTGATCGCTAAGATTTCAGGAATGTGCCATCAAACCTTGCTTCTTTCATCATTTCTTGATTCATTCAGGGATGTCTGGGTCACTGAGAGTCAGCCATGGAGACCAGCAATTTTCTAAGTTCATGCCCTAGACCATCTGCCTGAGTATCCAGAGTGGAGGTAAATAATCAAACTCTACATGCCACCCTATGAAAACTCTGTGGTTACGGTCCAGCAGTCTTATTTTAGCAAGCTATCATTGTGATTCCGAAATCACCTATATCTGAGGATCACTGACAGAGATTTTCCCCAGTAGGTAGGACTCTCCCCATGGTCCATGCATGATTCTGGTCTCTAGCTGGCTGAGTACATGACCCTGGCATACCAGATACCCCTTTCAAGCTTTCAGTCTTTGTCTTAGTTGGGGTTTTACGGCCGTGAACAGATAACATGACTAAGGCAAGTCTTATAAAGGACAACATTTAATTGGGGCTGGCTTACAGGTTCAGAGGTTCAGTCCATTCTCATCAAGGTGGGAAGCATGGTAGCATCCAGGCAGGCATAGTGCAGGAGGAGCTGAGAGTTCTACATCTTCATCTAAAGGCTGCTAGCAAAATACTGATCTTCTAGGCAGCTAGGATGAGGGTCTTAAAACCCACACCCACAGTGACACACCTACTCCAACAGGGCCACAGCTTCTAATAGTGTTATTTCCTGGGCCAAGCGTAGACAAACCATCACAGTCCTCATCCTTGTTAAATGATGTTCAAGAAAGTAAGCTTGCTTTATTTCTGAGAGGGTAACCTTTCTGTTTTGAACCTAGGAAAATTGGTGAGAGGGACTTGGCTGTGTGCATCTGATTTATACAAGGGTGACAAGAACTGTATTTCATCTTAATACTGCCTGGCTTTCTTGTTTGTTTTTACTCATTTTTTTTTTTAAAAAAAGAACCTATGTCATTTTGATTTGTGCCTGTGTTGGTTACTTTTTTCATTACTATAAGATG
This sequence comes from Hylomyscus alleni, assembly GCA_019843855.1. Taxonomy (NCBI): domain Eukaryota; kingdom Metazoa; phylum Chordata; class Mammalia; order Rodentia; family Muridae; genus Hylomyscus; species Hylomyscus alleni. The sequence continues at coordinate 13,539 of JADRCC010556429.1, read as the reverse complement.
TCTGACAGAAGCAAGAAAGCAAGAGCGTCTTGGCTCACTGTTTGAGGGGGCACAGTCCACCAGGGTGGGAAAGCCTGTCAGTGGGAAACTGAGGCAGGTGCTCACACGGCCCCCACATTTCCTCCCTAACAGCCAGCCCAGAACCCCAGCCCATGGGCTACATTTCCAGAGTGTGTTCCTTCCTCCATTAGCCTAATTGAAAAACTCCTCACAAGCATACCCAGAGGTGGGTTTCTATGGTGATTCTAAGACCTGTCAAACTGAGCATCAATATTAACCACCATAGTGCAGGTTGTCTCTAAAAAGCACATTGATTTTGTTTTAAAACTTAGGACCCCGTGGGGTTACAAGTCTAAATGGTGTATGTTTGTGGACAAAACTGATAACATTGCTTGATCTGACATTCCTACTTTGTACCTTGTTTTAATATAATATTTTATTGATTTCTGAGGATGTCATACAATCAATTTTGACCATGTTTCCCTCCAGCTGTCCCCGGATCCACTCCTCTTCCTTACCCACCCAACTTTGTGTCCTCGTGTAAATCAAAAACTGAAAACATGGAGTCAGATGTGTGCTGCTAATATACTCTCGAGTGTGTGCCCATCACTGGACTGTATACCTACTAGGGTTTATTTATTTTTGTGGACATGTTTGGGTGCCCACTTGTCCATCTGTGCACCACGCACACATAGGTGCCTGTAGAGGCCAGAAAGGGTGTCAGATCCCTTGGAGCTGGGAAATTCCCGGCAGTTATGTACTGCTCACAGTTTGTGCTGGAAACCAACCTCAGTCCCACTGAAAGAGCAGCGAGCAGCCTTCACTGCTGAGCCATTCGTACCTAGCACCTCCTACTTACACATGTCTCAGCTTACATTTTTTTTCCCCTTTCGTCTGTCTGAGTTTTGTTTCTGTTGCTATGATAAAAGAAATGCAGTTTGGATGGCTTATTTGACTAACGGGTTACATGTCTGTCATCTAGGGAAGCCGGGACAGGGACTGGAGCGGAGTTCATGAAGGAGCGCTGAGTACTGGCTTGCTCACAGGCTCTCATTTAGCTCCCTTTCTTATACATTCCAGGCTCACCTGCCTAGGGATTGGATGGTACCACCCACAGTGGGCCGGGCCCTCTTACACCAATTAGCAGTCAGAAAAATGTCACGTAGATGCACCCGTGGACCAATCTACTGCAGATGATTCGTTAGTGCCCTCTTTCCTGAGTTTCTCTTAACTGTGCCAAGTTGCCATTGGAAACTGACTATGATGTTTTCTCTGTCTTCTCTGGAGTTTGGAAAATATCTATCTCCTCAGAGAAAGGATATAAAGTAGGTCAGGATGTCCATAAAATCACTATGTAGTTGATGATGATCTTGAACTCCTGGTCTTCCTGCCTCTACCTTCCAACTACTGTGGATACAGGTATGCATCAAAGTACTGGGGATGGGAGCCAAAGCATGGTACATTTTGGGCAAGCACTCTACCACTGAGCCACCTCTTCACCTCTTTTTTTTATTTCCTGACATAAGGTCTCACTGGGAAGATCAGGTTACCCACCCCACTCCGCCCCACCCACAGCTCTCTGGGTAGACCTGGCTAGCCTCAAAAATAATCTTGCCTCAGCCTCCCAGGTACCTCCTTCTATCAGTCCTGTTGCTTTATATTTGCAACCACATTGTAGAGGGTCTGTATCTTTCAATATATCTTTAGCGTCAAGAGTTCTCTATTGCTTGTCTTCTCACTAAATAAAAGTAGATAGTGAATTGCTGTAAATTCATCAGGCTATTTTCTCTCCCTCTTCTTGTCTTGCTCTATGATAACAAAATCTAAGGCTTGAGGCTCACATTATTCTCTGTTAGTGATTAAAATTTACACTCTGTGACATGGCATTGACTTTCATAACTGAGCTGATAATAATTATTAGATGGTGTAGAAGTAGATGTTTTTGTTACCAAAGCTGAAATGTTTTCACTATGACCCATCATTGTGTGTCTGTGTTTGTGTGTGTGCACACGCATGTGTTCATATGTGTAGGTGTGACTACAGATCTAAAGACAACCTTGGGTATCATTTCTTAGGCACTGGCCATCTTGGGTTTTTTGTTTGATTGGTTTTGTATTTATTTATTTTATGTGTATGAATGTTTTGCCTGCATGTATGCACGTGCACAATATGTGTGCCTGGTGCCCTCAAAGGCCAATGAAGGCATTGGATCCCCTGGAGCTGGAGTTATAGATGATTGTGATCTACTATGTGGTGCTGAGAATAGAACCTAGGTTTCTACAAGAACAGCAAGTGCTATTAACCATTGAATCATCTCTCTAGGCCTCTAGCTTGTTTTTGGGGTCAGGATCTCTCCCTAGCCTGGAGCTCACCAAGTAGGCTAAGCTGGTTGACCAGTAAGCCCAAGGGATCTTCCCATCTTTACCTTCCCAGCCCTGGGTTTACAAGTGCATACTACCATATCTGGCATTCTACATGGGTCATGGGAATTGAACTCAGGTCCTTATGCTTGCATGACAAGCACTTTGCCAATTGTTCTGGTTAATTCTAATTTTCAACTTCCATGACCTAAAATCACCCAGATATAGAGCCTCCACCAAGGAATTATATAGATGAGGTTGTTGTCTAAATCTGGCATATCTATGGAGGACTGTCTTTGTTAATTGAAGTAAGGAGCTCAGCCACTGTGGGTGGCACCATTCCCTTGGCTGGGGTTCTTGAATAGTATTGGAGAAGAGAAAGCTTGATGGGAACAAGAAAAATCAAGCAGGAGGAGTATTGTATGTTCTTTTTTCTCTGCTCTTGACTGTGGATTTGACACTTTGAGTTCCTACCCTGTCTTTAAGGATGAATTATAGCCTGTAATTGTAGACTGAGCAAACCCCAGTCCTCTCCTTAGTTGTTTTGGGCAAAGATGTTTTACACCAACATAAGTGAAACTAGAACACTGGCTGAGCCCCTCCCCAGCCTTCATTAGAGTCTTCCTTCAGAAGGATGTTAGCTGTTCTCCCAAGAAGGATATTTTCCCAACTGCTGCTTATCCACAGGAATAGAAACACGGACCAGCCTTATTTCAATTTCTTTCTTCCCTTTCAAAAATTGATTTCATTTTCAAAATCTGTAGCAAATTTCTCAAAGAGAGGTCAAGCCCCCTCACAACCCCAGGAAAGACTTCTCCAGTTGAAAATGCCATGCAACAGTACCTTCCTTTACAAAGTGGATGCTCTGGAGTCTCTCTCCACAGGTCCAGATAGTCTCCTCCTGCTGTGCAGCTCTCCTGGCACAATCACAATGGAGTAAAGTCATCCTGCTGGGCCCAGTAAGATGGCACAGTGGGTAAAGGAGCTTGCTACAAGGCCTGACCACTGAGTTCAATTCCCAGATCCCACATGGTGGAAGTAAAAACCAAATCCTACAGGTTATCTTCTGATCTCTCTCTCTTTCTCTCTCTCTCTCTCCCTCCCTCCCTCCCTCCCTCCGTCCCTACACACACACACACACACACACACACACACACACACACCATAAATGTAATAAAATAAAAAAAAACCCATTCTTATACATAATTAGTATATGCAAATAAAATGCTTTTTAAAATCTCTGGGAAAAATTCACACTGACCATTAGGGATTCTAATTTACAAAAGAGGACTATTTAAGCAAATTTGTCAAGAAACACACCCCCTCTCCCTTATAGGAGAGGAGCTTCTGTCAGTCCAGGATAATGTGAACTAAGTCCCTGGAGCATGTCATCAGGTTTCCAGGGACCTCAGGAAAAGCCTCCAGCCCTGGGTTTCAGAGTTGTGTGGACATTTTCATCCATTTCCCCTCTGCTCTGGCTGGATTCCCACCCAGCTTCCCCATGGCTTGACAATGAGGACTTAACTTCACTCTTGACTTTCCAGACACCATCTTAGCTTCTGGCTGTTTCTCCATTCCAGAGGTGGTTTGTTAGTAACTATTTGCCATCTTAGCCAAATCTTAAAATGCAGTGTCTATACTCAAAGTGATATGAGGAATCTGACTTGTATTCAATGATCTCAATTTTATCTTGAAACACATAGGTGTGTATGCACAGCCACACAAACACACCTAAGAACATGTTCTCATGGGACACTCACAACTACCATATACTCTTATCCACACTGCACGTGCACATATATTCTTTTTAAAAATACTCATGTTCATTTTTATTTATGTGTAATGTGCAGAGGCTGGGATAAGGTATTGGGCCCTCTGTAGCTGGAGTTACAAGTGGTTGTGAGTCACCTGCTGTAGGTGCTCGAAACTGAACTCTGGTCCTCTGCAAGAACAGTATGAGTTCTTAACCACTGAGCTATCTCCCAGTCCCACACAGACATTTTCTACCACAACCCTTTGTTTGTATTTATTTTTTTCTTCAGCTTGGAATAAGAGTTGTGCAACTGAAAGTTTTTGTTTGTTTGTTTGTTTACTTGTTTTAACAAGATTCTCTCAGTTCCAGGCAAGTTAGTGAAATTTAGTACCAAGTGCTAAGAATCTTCCCAGGATACCTGTGCCTTGCAATCTGTGGCATAGGATTGCATGTTCCCATCTTTGTATGTATGTGTCTATGTGTCTATGCTTATGTCCATACATGTGCAGAGATGGCAAGCTTGTGCAGAGGCTGGAGGTCAACACTGGGTTTTCCCTTAATCTCTCTCTACTTAATTTTAATATTATTTTATTTATGCACATATATGAATGACTGTGCTGTGTGTGTGTGTGTTAGAGAGAGAGAGAGAGAGAGAGAGAGAGAGAGAGAGAGAGATCCCCACATTGGCCAGAAAAGAGTATTTTAACCCTTGGAGCTGGGTGTGGGTGCTGGGAACTAAACTTGGATCATCTGGAAGAGCGTCAAGTGCTCTGAACTGCTGAGCAATCTCTCCTGCTTCTCCACCCTAGTTTTTGAGGCAGGTTCTCTCACTGACTCCAGAGCTCGCTGATTTAGGTGTACTAACTGGCTAGCAAGCCCCAAGGATCTTCCTGGCTCTGCCTCCCCAATACTAGGTTACAGGAACAGTCTATCATGCCTGACTTTTTTACATGGGTGCTGGAGATACAAACTTGAGTTTTCATGCTTACACACCAGCATTTTGCCAACCAGACCATCTCCCCAGTTGTTGCTATTTTTCATGTCTTATTTTACTTCAATCTGAAAAGCAGATTGAAATGGACCAAGAGGTCTTGCTTTTCTGTGTTTTTGTTCTTGTTTTAAATCTGTTTTCTTTCTTAGACAGTACCAGCCATCTGTAATGGGTCAGTTTCTCTGATTTTCTTTTCTGGTGTGGGGTTCCATGTGTTTATCTCATCTGGGAGTGAGTGCTCTACACCATCACTTTTCATAGCCATTAGAAAAGCAGCAAAGAGCACTTTTGTTCTGCAGTATCTTGGTGGCCCCAAAGAAGCACCACTGTTGCTCTTGTTATCAGTCATACATAGGCTGGAGAAGACGCTTTCGCTCCTACAAAGGTGGTTGATTGACCTGGTGTTTGTCTCCTGTGACTATTCATTGCTCACTTACTGTTGCAAGAAATCAGGTGAAGTTCCAAATGGCCTCCCTGCCCTCTCCTTCCAGGAGGGAATATAAAGACCCCGAGAGCCCAACTGTGATGGATGGTCAGTAGGCACAGCTGAGCTCATGGCCAGCTGCTCAACATGGAGGAATACATTCTATAATACTTTACAAACCAGGAAGCAAGCCTAAAGACCACAAAGATGGCTGATGTCAAGTCCAGGGAAACTAAAGCTCTACCCACGAACAGACAGGAACAAATTAGAACCAGCCGCAGGGGGTGTATTTGACAGTTTTATCTGAATATTGACATCACACCCGTCAAATCCCCTGGGACCAGTCTGACTCATGACAGCCTATCGGAGCCGCTGAGGGTGAACAGCTCTGTTAGGTAAATTCTAGCCAGCTCCACTTACAACTCCAGATTGTTGCAAGATGTCCTAGCTTCATTCCGTTGCTGTGACAAATGCCACGAGCAAGAACAGCTTAGGAGAGAAAAGGGTTTATATTTGTGTGCAGCCGTTCTCAACATATGGGTCATGACCCCTCCCGGGGCTCACGGATATCCTGCATGTCCGATATTTACATTATGATTCCTAAGAGTAGCAAAATTACAGTTAGGAAGCAGCAATGAAAGACTTTTGTTGTCAGAGGTCACTGAAACATGAGGAGTTATATTAAAGGGTCACAGAATTAGAAAGGTTGAGGACCACTGGACTATATGTTATAGTTCTTCTTTGAGGAAAGTCAGGGCATGAACTCAAGCAGGAAGTCGAAGTAGAAGCCACTGCTTGCTGGCTTGTTCTCTGGCTCACGATTACCAAGCTTTCTTATATAGCCCAGGACCCCCTGTCTATGAATGGCTTCTGGCCACAGTGGGCCAGGCACTCCTATATCAATTTACAAACAAGACAGTCAGTCTCCCACAGGCATGTCCATGAGCCATCCTGGTCTGGGAAACTCCTCAGCTGAGACTTGGTTCTCGGGTGACTTCTAGACTCCAGATATCAGTTAAAGTTAATGAGAACAGAGGGTGTAGGAAGTTTTGCTAAAGTGAATTGCCAAATGATAGCCTCACAAAGCAAGGAAGGTTCTTGAACTGAATGGTTGAATGAATTAATGATTTTCAGGAAAAAAAAAGAATGATGAAGCTATATACAGTAAATGCATAGAGCTGTAAAAGTTAAGCCATATAATATCAGGTTAAATGAGAAATAAAACATAGGCTTGCATATAACATGGACATATAAGGCTCCAGTGAGCGAGATCCCCCCACCCTAGCAATCAGAGCAAAGAGGAAGATAAAACACCTAACCCTCACTTGGCACTAGTGAGATGTGCAAAACTACATTACAAGGGACAACTTTTGCCTGCTCTGAGCTTTGGGAAGCATTCATTATCTGGTTCTTCACCTACAGGGATCCTGCAGTGTCTTAAGCAATACCTTCCGGAGGAGATTGTGTATGCTGCACGTGTCTCCTCCGCAGCTGAAGGCTGAGTGCAGCATGCTGCTGTGTAGCTTGGTAATTAATAATCCGCGAATTGTAGTTCTGTTCACTTCAGTATTTGTAAAGATAATTACTTAATCAAGAATTCATTGTTACCAATGTGTTAAGTTTGACTCCTGGGGGTTCTCTAGGGAAAGCTTTTGAAGTATAAATACCTATAAAATGTAAATATATTTTTGTTTTAAAATAAAGATTAATTATGATAATTATTATAGAAGCCTTTTACTAAACAAATGAGCTTTATGATTAGGAAGATAAACAAGAACACACAATTAATTAGTTGGTGAGTGCTCTGGTTTGGCCCAACCAGTGCTAGGCAACTGGTGCTTTCTCCCACTCACCTGGCCAATTGCTGCTTAAGGATATGGTTCCAATGAGAGGGTGGCAAATTCTGGGCACCTGCTGTCCCTTGGCACAGTTATTGTCCCAATAATCTAAGCTATGGAAGTTTTATTTTAAGTTGGGATCGTCTCTAGCCTTTTTTATTTCAGTATCTTGCTTAACATTGAGTTAATTGTGTTTCTCTCTCACTTTCTCTCTCATTCACACACATACACACACGCACACATGCATACACATGACAACAACTTTGATAGGATAAATGATGAAAGATATATACCCTGATCTATATTTATTTTTCTTGTTTTTTTTTATTTCCTTCCTTTCTTCCTTTTGATACATATATACCATGTTTGGGCTATGGAGGTCAGAGGAACAACACGAAGGAGTTGGTTCTCTTCTTCCATTTTGTGGGTCTTGAGTTTCAAACTCAAATTATCAGGCTCGGTGGCAGTCTTTATCCATTGAACCATTTAGCCAGTCCTGCGTCTATTTTTCTTATAGTTTATCTTTTCCTATGTACATTACATGTGTGTGTGTATGTGTGCTCTATAGGTGTTCATGTACATATGCATGTGTGTTATATATGAACACTGGGAGACTCGGGGCATGTAAAACAGAGATCTATTCTGATCACTTTGATCTCACTAAACCTATAGCTCATTGGTTCAGCTTAACTGACTGGCAAGTGAACTCCAAAGATCTGTTTATTTCACCAAAAGCTGCAGTGATAAGCATGTGCCAGGATTTCCATAGTTCTGGGGCCTGAACACTGGTCCCCATGCTTGAGTGGCTGTCACCTTACCCACTGAGCTATTTCCCCTCTAAGTGTATCTTGAAACATGGCTTGTCAGTACCCCAAGGGCCTACTGGTCAACACTGAATGTACAAATTCTCTAAGTCAGTGTCTTGTGGGAAGCACAGGAATCTATTTTAACAGCCTCTCCAGGGAGCTCCTGGGGACACTGCGTTCCAAGTCTAGCACTGCTTAGTTCCATCCTTCAAGCTGTCAGTTTCACCTGTGACTAACATGAGCACCTGACCTGTAGCCAGAAAAGCTAACACTACTCTTTATTTTAATGTAATTGTATTAAGTTTAACTTATTTGTCTGCAACTTTATTATTATGTTACTACAGATTGAACCTAAGGCATTGTGAATGCTAGGCAATTTCTGTACCACTGGGCTGTACTCCTATCCACCCACTGGAGGATTCTAGGCAGGTGCTCTACCATTGAGCCACGCCCCCACCCCCTCACTGGAGGATTCTAGGAAGGAGCTCTATCACTGAGCCACACTCTCAGCCTTTCACTCAGAGATTTTAGTCGAGTGCTCTACCTCTAGATACATCCTCAGCCTCAAATCTATATATATTAAAGTGTTTTAAAGCACTTTACTGAGCTGTGATTGACAAAACGTGACCCATATGCTAGCACATGGAAGCATTAAGGCAGAGGAATATCAGTTTAAGGTTAGCATGGGCTACATAGTGTGATCCTGTCTCAAAGAAGAAAACAACAATGAAGTTGGACATATTTAATAGATATTACTTTATGAGTTTGGAGATAAGTGTACTTTTGTTAAATCAACATCACAGACAATGCTGTGAGCATCTCTATTGTCTCTAAAAGGCGTCTACCACCTTCTTTTTTAGTATTATCATTGCTATTTATCTTATGATAAAATATCTTGCTCAGTTTACTTGGGGACTCAGTATGTTTGGTGCCAGGGACTGCAAATGTCTAAATGTAAGTTACAGTGTTCTTAACTATAGGCAATCTGTCATGACTATATGTGCTTCGTGGCTACTGTATCAAGTAGCATAGAACTAAGTAATAATGCAACAGCTCTAACAAAGATCACTCTTGTTGTAGTAGCCACTGTAACAATAGCAAACACTTATGTGAGATAGAAATCTTAGAGTTTTGAAACTTAGATGTACTAGACATCATTTTCCATTCATCCGTTTTAAAAATATTCCCTGATACTTCTTGAAGAGAGTGAGTTGGTCAATGTCTGGTTAGCTAGGTCTTTCAAGCATAAGGAATTGAGTTGAAAAAATAAAAAAAAAAAAGTAAATGCTGCTGAAACCCAGATTAATATCATAGAAGAAGTATGACCCGATTATCCTTGGGTCTGGAAAATTGGAGGGAGCCTGGGAAATGTGAACAGAGCAGGCACTAGTAGCATTGAGTGCTCATGGCGCTTGCTCAGTTTACTTGGGGACTCCGCGTAATTGCTGCCAGGGACTGCAAATTTACAAGTACTGTAAAATAAGGAAAAGCTGGAAGTTGCAGCCTGTGATAGCTTTAATTCTCAACACAATGTAGAACCATGAAGAGAGTCTCAATTAGGGATTATCTATATTGTCTTGATCACTGAGCTTGTCTGTAGTAGACTGTCTTAACTGATTTGGAAAGACCCAGCCTACTGTAGGAGGCTTCACTCCCTAGGCAGGGGATCCAAATCAGTATAAATGTAGAGCAATGAAGCTGAGTGCAAGCAAGCAAGCAAGAAAGCAAGCATATGTTCATTTCTTTCTGTTTCTGGCTTTGGATGTGATATAACTAGCTATGTTCTCACCATAACATACCTTCTACAATGAACTGCTAACTGGAATGCTTTTTGGCAGAGCACATTAGCATAGCAATATGTGAGACTAGGGCAGAACTCCTGAGTTCTTTTACCTCTTGAGAAATATAGATCCCAAGGGAACACAGAAAGTAAGTCCTGTGTTCTTCAGCTCATTTTGAGATTCTCACCAATGGCTCCCTTTGGTGGAATCTATTTTTATGATATACGTGATGGGTATTATTGTCAGTTTGACAGATCACTGACGATACAAGCTTCTGGGCATGTCTGATGGATTATCTAGATTAGATTAACTCAGTTGGGAAGCTCCATCATGAATATGTGAGACATCATGCCATGGGCTGGGGGCCTAGACTGAATGAAAGAAGAAAATGAGTGTGAACTCCCACATTCACCTTCCTGTGCTTCCTGGCAGTGGAGTCACTGTGAAGAGACACCTCATCCTCCTCCCATGCCTTCCCCCCATGATGGTTTATATCCCCTCAAGCTAAGAGCCTAAATAAGCCCTTCTTCTCTTTAGTTGCTTTTGCCAAGTATTTTTTTTCACAATAGTGAGATAGGTAAACCTACAGGATATATCTCTGTATTTTGCCTAAAGTCATAAGGCAAAATGGTTTTTAAAGCCCTTGCACCACAGTGCTAGGTATAGAAGGCTGGACTTGGAGCTGAGGGAAAAGAGACCAAACAACTCCATGCACTTCTCTTGGTGTCCCATCCTTGTTAAGTGTATGGACAATGTCATCTCTTTCACAGCTTAGTAGCACACGTCAGCCAATATCTCCAATAGTAGCTTCAGTGTGTACAACCTAATTTCAGTCTATGGGAAACTGTCCTAGCGATGTCTTAGAATATGTACAGAGCTCTGTGTGCTTGAGGTAACTGCTAACCCCTTTCTAAGGACTTCATCTCACATTGCTAGTTGATGTTAGGCCTGATGAGCTGGTCACATTTTCCTATGTAGGAGAATTTGGAGATTGAAGTAGATGGATTTTTAAACATTGTCCTCCATATTCATTCACTGTTGCGGTTTGGTCTGTGTCTTAGTCAGGGTTTCTACTCCTGCACAAACATCATGACCCAGAAGCAAGTTGGGGAGGAAAGGGTTTTTTGAGCTTACTTCCACATGGCTGTTGATCACCAGAGGAAGTCAGACTGGAACTTAAGCAGGTCAGGAAGCAGGAGCTGACCCAGAGGCCATGGAGAGATGTTCCTTGCTGGCTTGCTTCTCCTGGCTTGTTCAGCCTGCTCTCTTATAGAACCCAAGACTTCCAGCCCAGGGATGGCACCACCCACAAGGGGCCCTACCCCCTTGATCACTAATTGAGAAAATGCCCCACAGCTGGATCTCATGGAGGCACTTCCCCAACTGAAACTCCCTTCTCTGTGATAACTCCAGCCTGTGTCAAGTTGACACATAGAACCAGCCAGTACAGTCTGTTATATATATTGTAATGCTAAATGTGGGCCCCCAAGGACTGGTTGTCCCAGACACAGTCCCCATGTAGACCCAATTGATGCTTCTGATTTTGCCCCCATCTTATTTCTGACTGGTGGATAAAAGTGCCTACAGCCTATAGCTGGGCAGAATTGAGATAGGTGGGGCTTAGTGTTCTCAGGCTTGGGGGTTAGAGGAGACCAAGATGGGAGAGAAGAAGGTGGAGAGAGGACAAAGACACCATCAGTTAGGAGTCAATAAAGCATTGCTCTGAGGGCTGGCCAATTGGAGTTAAGATCAACCCAGATGAAACATAGTTAGTAATAACTTGGGGTTAACAATAGGAAATAGATTTTAATAGCACAGAGGGTAGATATCTGCCCAGCCTTAGTGCTGATAAAGACTTACTACAAATATAAAGGTTGTGTGTGTGTGTGTGTTTTATGTGGGAACTGAATGATCAAAGGCAGGGTAAAAGCCCCTGGTTGAGATTAAATATGTCTATAATTTACTCCCTTGCTGATCCCACATAGGGAAAAAGAAAGGATGAAAAGATACTGTTCTAGGTTTCTTTCTATTGCTGTGATAAAATGTTCTCATCAAAAGCAATGTGAGGGATAAAGGGGTGGCCTCGTCCATTGCCTGGCTCCAGGGACAGACCTGGTGGCAAGGGAATGAAGGGGAAACAAGCACAGGCAGACACACAGGCAGACAGTAAAGCTGGGAGTCAGATGGTCTAGGCTCTCTGCTGGAAAAACCACAGAGCCTGAAGCTCAGGGTGTCTATTGGAGAGGGTTGGAAGGGGAGGCAGGGCTATTTATTGTATACAACCGAACGAGGAAGCAGAATCATCACACACAGATAGAGGCAGGGTTTATGGAATACAACTAGAGCAGTGGTTCTCAGCCTTATAATGCTGTGGCCCTTTAATACACTCATATAATTCCCAACTATGAAATTATTTCCATTGCTACTTCATAACTTTGTAGTTTTTCTACTGTTATGAATCATAATGTAAATTTCTGATAAGCAGGGTAGCAGATATGTGACCCCCCCCCGTGAAAGAGTCATTCATCACTGAAAAGGGTCATGGCTCATAGGTTGAGAACCACTTGTTTAGGCTTAACTTAATCTAGATCCAGATCAAGGAAACGGGTATAGCTAATTTTTTGTAAGGAACAATAAATATCCAGAGGCATGGGAAGAGATAGCCACAGCGGACATTTTTTACACCTACTATCAACATCCATGGGAGGGCCAGAGGAAGGGTTTGACATTTGCCCGTGGGTCTGAGGCTTCGGAATTCTTGACGTGGCCTTGCCTATGTCAACAACGCACATTCACTCAGGATTCCGCCCCCTACACTTCCAGATCATCGAGAAAAGCTGGAGTGGGAACTCAGGGCAGGAGCTTGAAGCTGAAACCATAGGAGTGCTGGTCACTGGCTTGGGCTCCTCTCCATCAATTGACAATTTAAAAAAAAAAAAAAAGACCTACAGTTCTGTCCACAGGCCAGTCAGATAGGAGAGAAATCTCTCAATCAAGATCCCCACATAAAATTCCCAACCCAACCCAGGTGACTTAGTTTATGTCAAGACGATAACACAACCAGCACAGTCGCATCTACAGGAGTTCTCAGGACTCCTGTGCACGATCTCCTAGGAAAAGCGCCATTTGCACTCACAGGTCTCTGCTTTCCCTGTTCATGTGTGGATGACTCTAAGCTTTTCATTTCGGGAACTGACCAGGCAAAATGTGCCTGTTACCTCTATCCACAACCCATATGAGGGAAAAAAAATGTGAGACACTCTCAAATTTCTCTTATACTCAGCACTCAAAAATCAGGATATTTAGAAATATATCCCTTGGTGACAATTTAAATGAGCTCAGAGAATTTGAGATTGTCACCTGGTTTCAAAGTCCTCCCAAACAGGACAAACTCCAAGAGCACACACAGGTTGGTAATATGAGAGCCTAGCTCATGAATTCATTAAACTATAAAGGGATGTGTCTGCCTTCCCTGACAGAAACCATAAAATCAGCACAGAGCATAATGTATTAGGAAATTGATTTGAGAGGTCACCACTCGATGGATTCTTGCATCTTGTACAAATGATGATACACTATTTTTTTT
>JADRCC010556427.1:0-14285 GCA_019843855.1 Hylomyscus alleni | reverse complement strand
AGACAGGCTTTCCACTTGCAGCAAAGGTGAAGAGAGGGCTGTGGATCTGATGTCCCTTCTAGGTGTAGTCGGAGGTAGAAAGGATCCTGTCCCAGCTTCCCTGCCATTTGTGAGGCCTGTGCCTCCTGGCTGGTCCTGCCTTAGAAAGTCCTAATCATACTTTTTTATGCGAAATTGTATTCTACAAATGTGAAAGGCAGCCAGGCAATGGTGGCGCATGCCTTTAATCCCAGCATTTGGGAGGCAGAGGCAGGCAGATTTCTGAATTCGAGGCCAGCCTGGTCTACAGAGTGAGCTCCAAGACAGCCAAGGCTATATAGAGAAACCCTGTCTCAAAAAGACCAAAAAAAAAAAAAAAAAAAAAAAACAAAAAAAACAAAAACAAATGTGAAAGGCTCTGTAGGATCCAGAAAACGTCAGTGTTTAGTCTTGATGCTATCAAGCCATTATGTAGAATTATTTCTGCATGACTTTTTTTAATGTTAGCTAATGAGCATTGTTAAATTGAGTTTCTGTGAAAACTCAAAATGCTTGATATATTTCCTCTCATTGTTCTGCTAATTTCCCATCATTACACATATACTTAAACCAGACACTGCAAGTGAGTAGATGAACTTTGTTTTCCAGATAATATTTTGCATGAGTAAGATTTTCTTTAAAATCTTAGTTTTCATTTGCGCTGCTCACTTGTCTTAGCACTCTTTGTTTACTTGACCTTTTTTCATATTTTTATTAATTTTTCATGTAATATATTTTGGTCATAGTTTTTTCCTCTACAAATCTTACCATATTTGATGTTTTACTATCATTATCTCAGTATCTGACTAGACACTGAGAATACATTGATTTGTAGTTTAGTATTATTATCCATGTAGGATATAGCTTCTATCTTGAAAGAATAGTCAAGAGAGAAAGTATTTTAATATTGTGATTTAATTTAATTCTTATTTTGTGTATAAATGTCTCTACTAAAATTAGTGAAAATTTGCTTTTGGTTAGTCTCATTAACTTTAATTTGTTTATTCAATAAATATATTAAATACCCACAGTAGAGTAAAATGTTATATGAGTTTAAAAGTTTAACAAATAAATGGCATATAAGTTTTAATATAATAATATATGTAGAAGTTACAGTTTTAAGACATATCAATATATATCCAGTTGCTTATTACATCTCAATGTTTTACCCTCCTTAAAAATTTCTATAATGAGTACAATGAATTGGGAAAAATCTTTGTAGTTTGAATTTTTAGTTTCTCATTAGGATAAATTATAAAACACAAGCAAACCTCACTTTCTTATTTTTTAGGCTATAAAAAATCTTTACAGTCATTTTTAAGTGAGTGCCATGTATCAGGTCACAGAAAAGTCTTTGGCACCTTTATTGTGTGGATTTAATGTAATGTGCAGCATGCACTCACTGGCTCAGCCTTCCCCTTTCCTAGTGGACGCTGTTCCCCTGGACTGCATCTTAGGTTTCCTTCTTCCTGAATATATCAAGTCCGGAGTTCTCTCTTTAGACATGTCTGTGGGTGGTCCTCAGGACTGATCTCTAACTCCCTGACCACTAATTCTGTTTTATTTTGTACAGGAAAAAAAATGACTTGAAAGCTGTATATACTCTCATCTGAAGTCTTCAGTAGTAAAATTACACATTTAACCTGGCTGGCAGCACAGCCCCGGGACTGCTGAAGAAAGCATGCATAGTCCCTCAGGATCCCCCAACAGTTGTGGCCACAGTCCCTGGCCTTACAGCTGCCTTTAAGTGGTCATTAAAAAGTTCCAAGAGTGACTCCTGATTAACTTTTCTACTCAGTAGAAAAATATTAAGCAGTACCTAAATAGTTCAGAAAAATATGAAAAGTCTACGCAGAGACACCCTGTCTCAAAAACAAAACAAAAAACAAAAACAAAAGAATGAAAAGTCTGGATTGATGGGAAGATGGTAGAGGAAGTGAGTCAGTAAGGGAAACTCTTCAGGGAAAGGAAGTAAAAGAACACCCCCTTCCCGCCCCCCTCCAGTGATAAAGAAACTAGAAAGCCTTGGGCTCCAGGCAGAAGGGAGGAGGCCCCTGCCCTCCTCCCTCCTTGCCTGCTTTGCCTCTCATCCAGACCTGTGCCTCCTACACCACTTGCTCCTGTTAACACTACATAGGCAGTGTGTCAGGGTTCTGTTGTTAACACTAATTCCTGAGTAGATCACAAACTCTGAGCTTCAGAACTGCATGTTAGCTCTCACCTAGGCTGCCTGTCTAACTTCCACCTTCCTTTTCTCCAGCCAGCTGTCACTGTAAGCTGTGTATGGCTGTTGCTTTTCAAATCTCAAGTCTCTGGCGTGGAATGAACCATGATCTTTGCCAATAGAAGTTTTATCCAAACTGAGCCCCAGCTGTTCCTGAAGCTCTCCTAATCACAGGAGCCTGGAGCAGGCCCTCCCTTGTCTGGACTGCCAGAGCACCCTGCTCTTGCCCACTGCCGCTGTGGTTCATCTGCTCTTGAGTGTCTCCCTAGAGGCTAGTCCACTCCTGTGGCTCAAAGTGCACACCTTATCTCTTCCACAGGGCCACAGCACTGCCTTCCTTATGAGGCCCTCATAACACAGATGAGCTGCATGGATGGGAGAAAATATCCCATTGAAATTAGGAAGTCTAACATAAATTTCATTATTTTTGTGCCAGATTTTGTGCCAACTCTTTCTATTCATGTCTAAAACTTAAAATCCAGATAGGAATATTATTTCTCAAGAGGACACTTTAGCCACTCTATGCAAGAAGATGCTTCCTACCTAGTCTATGGGACTGTCTGTCATTGCCATCTGTGGCCAGCTAGTGCCAAAGCTTCCCAGGCATAGTGACTCCACCACAGGTGGGACTGATGTGCTCCTGGAGCTTCTGAGAGCCTTCTCATAGACTTTTCTCCTTGAATGCCAATGCAGTTTCCTAGGAAATTATATGCATGTAATTCCCAGTGATAGATATTTCTTAATGGTGGAACATTGCAATTCCTTAGTTGATGCATATAGGGAAAAGGGCTAAGTTTTCTTCCTGGTTGACTTTTCTGTGTGAAGTAAATTCAAATGAATCTGAATTTTAATAATTCAAAGAAATTATTTTTGCCAACATTTTGAAAACAATTAACTGCCAAGAAAAGCCTAACAGCATATTCCACATCATATGCTGGTGGTATCAAATCAATAAAAGCTGAATGCAGGAAGGATCAGCTTTAATGAAACTGATCTCATATGCAAATGTGCATGTCCTCATCTAAAGTCACAGTGTAAATATTAAAAACTTTCTCTCCAGTCTGTGGCACATTCAGGAAATCTAGCTGCATTGACCTTAAGTAACTTTCCTCCTTGGGTTTTGTATTGTTTTGTTTTGGGATTTGATTGGTTTTTTTTTTTTTTCTCTTTTTGCTTTTTGTTATTCCCAGCTACTAGTACCTCCAAAGAAAACAACTTTATTTCCTTTAGCTTTGTGTGTATCTGAACTTTATTCCCAGTTGCTGCTATTTTAAAAAGAGGAAGAACGAAATGTTTCCAAATACTGCTATTGCTTTTCTCTCTCTTGTAGCTAATCTTTACACATAAAGACACTCTGATACTTTTATATTGCAGAGCACTTGTAGGTGAGACCCTGTTTTTACTGAGTGCTGCTGCCCTGTGTTTTTACGTTGGTCTTCTTTATAAGTCCTCTCGGCCAGTGCCTTGTTATTTCCGGGCTCATCAGCCATGGTGTGAAGGAGGAACTGAAGAAAGTCCATGATAAAAGCAGGAGGAAGCTCTGGGGGATTTTAGGAAAGACTTATCAGACACCCTCAATGACAGAGCTACTGTAACTATCCACAAAACACATCTGCGAAGACTAGTGATCCTGGGGCATTTCCAAACTGAAGCATGTTGTCAGGACTCTTCCAAAGGCTGAAACTAGAAGAATTAAAAAAAATGTGTCTCCATGGAAACTTTAATTGTGAGGCTAATACAGTGCCTGCCTCTATTGTATCTTCATGTCTGTGACTCTGGATGTTTTCAGTGTTGCTCAGTCTGGAGCTGGGAGTGTTTCTTCACCTTTACTTAGGTCTACTAAATAATGGAATGAAAAGCCTGGCGTTCTGTAATATATAAATACTTAAAGTACCAGTTTTCAAATACTTCCTAAGCTTATCAAACATTGCTTATATATTTTATAAAGAAGTATTAATTCCCATGTGTTTAATATGCCTGTATTAAACTGATTTTATAGACTAAGTTGGTGATTACTAGCTAAAATAGTAAATACTTGAATGACCCACAAAAGAAACTCTGTTATTGCTAAGAGTCTCAATGCTATATAAGTAAATGAGTCTATGCACCCAGAGATTCAGTTGGTTAAAGTTAAAATAACCATATAATGCAGAAAATACAAGGGCCAAAGGCGTTTATCTCATGTCAAAATGTTGAAGGTATTTCTGATTTAAAAGCATAATCTCATAAAAGATATATTAAATGGATTTCATCTTCTGTTTTATGTTTTATCAAAAAGAAAAAAAATCAAGGACTGGTAATTTAGAGTCAAAAATAGTGCTACAAGCAGAAGTTATCTGAATGTGCTATCAGCCAAGACCAATGTTCTTTGATCTCACATTTAAACCTCTTGTCCTCCAAATGAATGAAATGGCTTTTTTCCTCCTCAAATGTTCAACAGACCTCTTGCCATTTGATAGAAGCATTATTTCAAACTGTGATCTGGAAAACAACATTGACTCAGTGGCATATTTGCTATTCTTAGCCTGGTGAACTAAGCTGGAAGTCGATGAATAATGCAGGTTAGAAAGAAAACACATGCTAGAGATTACAAATAGAGAGCGGTCTTCCAGCAACAAGACTTTCATTTTAGGACTAGATTTTTGTTGGCATGTTTGGCATTATGACGATTATTGTTTTTCTTTCCAGCTGTTGCACATCTGTATTGAAGGCTGGGGTAACTGGCGTTGGTCAGAGCCCTTCATTGTGGACCATGCCGGTACATTTATTAGAACAATTCAGTACAAGGGTCGAACTGCTTCACTCATCATCAAAGTTCGGCCACTCAGTGGAGTGCAAAAACAGGTGAGTGTCCTTGTGTTCGTGACCCAGACATCTCCTGAACCTTTGTATAATGGGCATGAGTAAGTAAGATGGACCATGTGCCAGTGGTTATGCATATCTGCCGTCTGAACCATGCCCATGGTACTTAGTGCTGATGATGGGGATGACGATGGTGTCTTCTGACCCTTTGTCCCTCATCCTTTACAAGAGTTGCTAATGAGCAGTAAAGTTTACTGATTTTAGTTCCACCTTTTCTCCCTGTCACCACCTGCCTTCTGGAAGTGGTGCTAATGAGCTGTGAAATAGCCAAAGGCCTTTCCTGAGAAGAAAAAGAAGCGAAGAGAAGTAGAGACTCTTGGGTAATCCACCAGTGGATAAACAAGAGTTGCTTCTCATGCACGTGCAAACATAAAGTATATGAAAGCGTTGGGATAGACTCCTGTGACAGACTTAGCCTGCACTCCAGCGAGCTTTGCTTTTCCTAAGAGTTAATATTAACTGTAGTAAAAAATTCACTGCAGTCTAACTCTTGGCATATAAAATCTCAGCTCTCAGCTCTCAGCACATATTTTTACGTATTTTATAAAACTTCCTTTTGGCTGTTTTTGAAGTTCTAAGACTGCAAAGGGAAAAAAGTATCTGACACTTTTTTTCTGTGTTCTTAAGATGTGAAAATGGTTTCTAAAGATTTTTTTTCCAAGCATGCAGCATATGACAAAAGTAGAAAGGAAAAAAAGGGAAGTATTAAAAATCTGAAGACTGGCTCAGCACACACAATAACTGGGTTTGTTGTAAGGGTTTTAACATACACATCTGCATCTGGACTGTAACAAGCAACACAGAGCTTGTGTGAACTGAGGATGTGATAGGAGCAGATGCTTCCTGGGAGGGGACACCCTCTCATGGAGCAGATGCCTCCTAGGAGGGGACACCCTCTCATGGAACAGCAGGGCCTTTCTCCTGAAACTGGCAAGAGGGAGAGAAGGCCTATCGTCCATCCTGGACTGAGTCTAATCAGGGATCTGAACTTGCAGTTCTCATTACTGTGGACCACAGCAGTGGAAAGAGAACTCAGAGCAGAGGAAGACAGGAAGCAGGGAAGCAGTGTCCCGATAAACCAGTCACTCCTCAGAGTTCTGTCTACACAAGGGCAGGATAAAATGCCACATACCAAGAATGTGACACAATCTTTGTTCTCAAGATGCAAATTTGTGTAAAACTGGCAGTAAGTGTGAAGGGAATTTAGAGGCCTTGTTGAAAAGATAGTGCTTCATCAAATCTTTGGAAAATATTTAGAATTTGGATTAAGACAAAACACTCCAAACATCAAATAGATAAAGACATAAACATGAAACAAATGAGTATTTCTGAAAGATATAGGAGGCAACCTACCTGTGGTATGAAGAAGACTAAGGCTGGAGCTCCTGTCTGCCCTAAGAGTTCTTAGTGGTTGTACTCTTACATGATAAATGTATGCCCATCCTCTGACTCTGTCCCTTGAGGTCATCCAGAAATACATCACCTTCCCAGTTGCTATCATGTCTGAGAAATGGTCCCTCAGCTTTGGCCTGAATGCTTTAAAAGAAGAGGCCTGATCCCTCATACCTGGTAACCCTCTCTGTTGTTGATCTCTACCAGCTATTAGGAAATTGATTTCTGAAACTGGACACAAAATCTTTTACCATTCCACCAAGCTTTTACTGTTCTCCATAACTGTACAGCATACACAGCTAGCACACAGCTTACTGTGAGGACGCTGCAAGCCTCTTCCATATACAGCTCTTATAGAAAGCACAGACAGCAGAAACATGCGCAGTAGGCTGTTAGTACATTCACATATGGATATATATATTCACATATACACACGTGAATAATAAAGAAAAAGAGGATGCCAGTTTGAGAGTTAGGATGGGACATGGGAGAAATTAAAGGAAAGGGGAAATGATGTAATTAAATTTCAATTAAAAGTATATTTAAATAAATAAATAAGAAAAAAGAAAGCCTTTTATCTTGGAAAGGGAGAGTCTCCTAAGCCCAGGGTTGTAACAGTCCACCAACCATCAAAACAAATAGTTTCTAAAATCTTACCAAAGTTTTCCCTCTCCTCTGTCCTTACTCATAGACACAAGCAATATTTATTTTTTTCAAATTAGATCTCATTTCATTTCTATAGCTATTATAATTTAGTATTCAGATCTGGTGGTGGGGTGGAACATCCAAAATAGAGAATTTTTTTTTTTTCAGCTGATGAGGTTAGGAAGAAAGAAATGAACCAAGTTTCCAGGGAGCTTTGCCTCAGTCTTGTCTTGGCCCCTTTCCTTCTCTCCCACCTAGATTTAGAAGTCCAGCTGCCTAATTGCTGAGTCATGGGATGCAGGTCCCTGGCTAGCTCTAGACACATTGATATGCCCCTGACCGCGGAGAGTTGTCCCAAAGGCTCTTTAACTGCAGTACTTGGTCTGACTCTCTTACATTGTTTCTCCTGGTTCAAATGTGCCAACTACCCATGCTCCCAAGTTTGCTTCTGTATTTCCTGTCTCTTCCCTGAAGAATGCCCTGCCAGTCTAAAAGCTAAATGCATGTATTCGTGCATCTCTGTACATACACTTTTAATCACAGTTAAGATATCATTTTCCAGTGCATCTGGCACTCTGGAGTTACTCTTTCATATCACTGTTCTTCTTGGCTCTGATCTAATAAGAGTTCTGAAACCTGCTAAGTAAAATCATATGTAGAAATCTTTAGTATGCATCTTTGTGGCTTTGGGGAAAGAGAAAAATTAGTGTGAAACCTGGAAATGTGTATTAAAGAGAAACACTACATTTTAAAAAAATTAAGTAGCTGTCTTCAACTGATAAATTAATCTTGAAATTCAAACCATAATTTGCAAAATAAAGGCACTGTAGGTTGCCCAGTTTGAAGAAAAGCAGACAGAACTTTGTGGAGCCCAGTTCCCTGAAAGGGCATTCTTCCAGTGAGTGGCCATTTTGGATTTCCCTTTATCCAAGTTGTCTTCCTCCCTGGACATTTTAAAGGATTTTCCCTTTTATCAAATTTGAAAAGCTATTTAACAAGCTTTTTACTTTAAAATGAAACTATAAAAACCCACCAAGAGGATCTTTGTCTTTAAAAGAAGTGAGTCCCAGATGGTTGCAAAGATGTTGTGGTTTCTGTGAGAGAGCCAAATTCTCTCCTAGATCTCCTGGGATACAAAGGTTGCGAAGTAAGCTTCATGCGTACATATTGCCAGGCCTGGATATATTAAGAGTAAGCCAGCTAGATAATACCTTGGAGTTTTTGAATGTTTATTTAAAACTAGGTGCTACTATGGCATCAAAAGATGTACTACCACAAGTGCCTAGTAATCCCTAGCATATGTTAAAGAAACGTTTGCCCACTAATTTAGGACTCATGGTTGAATTTTATGGTTTGTTTTTGTGAAGGCATAGTTCTAAAACATTATAATGGCTAGCATATCTAGGGGAAGTGTAGCAGTGAAGAGCAGCTTGTCTTACAGGTGTGCTCCTAAAGAACTGAAACATAAGTCTGATGCAAATGGCTAAGAAAGTGCTAGGGGTTGGAGAGATGGCCCAGTGCTTAAGAGTGTTTACTAGCTTCAGTTTCGGGGGATTCGAAGCCCTCTAGACTCCAAAGGTAACTGCACACATGTGATCCAAACAGACTCTGCAGCACTCACATGCACATCAATGAAATACATAATTTTTTTAAGAAGAAAATACCAAATCCTTGTACTCAAAAATACAAAGTACTACAGACGGGCCATTTAATATCTGGGGTCTCATTCTAGGGATTTGTTCTGAACACTTAATAATTCATCAAATATAATTATTCCTGGGGCTAGAAAGATGACTCAGGAGTTAAGGTCTTCCAGAGGACCTGATTTTGGTTCCCAGTGCCCACACTGAGTGACTCACGACCACCTGTCAATCCAGCTGCAGGGGATCTACATCATGGACACACTACATGCTCATAAATAAAAATCTGACTTCCTAGTCTCAAGATAGCTACATAGCCTCTGCATATACTCTTACAAGACTTCATGACAGATGCAGTGGGACTGTGTAAGTCCTGGGTTATCCCCCTGACCATTGCAGAATGAAATCCTCATATTAAAAACAAAACTTCATGTTTACTCTAGGCTCTGGCAACAGGAGACAGGAATCACCTTTTACCACCTGCAAGGCAGCTGAGGGCCAAGGGAGGTATCTGGGTGTCTTTGTTACTTAAACCAACTCAAAGTGTTTGCAGCAAGAGGAAAAAGACAGGCTATGAAATGAGAAAGGAGCCAATGGTGCTGGGCAAGTTTGTGTTCCTCTTTCTTGTAAAATCTAAATTGATGAGTAGGTATTAGGTTTTTAGGACACAAGCGCATTAGGTCTATCTTCAGTGTAGACTATGGGACAGAGCTGGCAAGCTACTCAATATCTACATGTCTGTGTCTTCTTACTGAGTTAGGGTTCTCTGTCAGAACAAAATCACACCAGCACCTACTGAGTTAGGGTTCTCTGTCAGAACAGAATCACGCCAGCACCTACTGAGATAGGGTGCTCTGTCAGAACAGAGTCACGCCAGCACCTACTGAGTTAGGGTGCTCTGTCAGAACAGAGCCAATTAATAATATGAAAGAACTTCTTGTTAAGTTGTTTGGTTGATTGATTGATTATAAGTCAGTTCCCATTACAGAAGTCCCAAAATCTACAGTCAGCAAATTCATGTGTCAGTGTTCAGTTCCAGTCTGATCCTGAATCCTCAGAACCAGCAGAGCTGCCCAAAGCTAGCAAGTATTTCCACTTGAATGAGGTGGCTAGGATCATTGTCCCTGTTCAGTTAGCAAAATGCATGTCCTCTACTTAGCACTATTCACATTGACTGGGTGATGCCTGGAATGTATAAAGCCCATGGTTCAATCTGTAATACTATTTAAAAAAAAATAAATAAAGGAAGTCCTTACACCGAAGGAGGGACAGTTTGCTCTACTCAGTGTTCCTGTTCACATGACAATGTCATCTAGAAATGTCCAGGATAAATACCATTTGACTAAATGCCTGGGCAGTCCAATGTCCAGTCAAGTTGATACATTAAAATTGGTTATCATATGATGAGGCCCATAATACTAATATGTTATTGATATTATTTTATAATCTGAAAAATATCACAAATAAGCAATATAGCTTATAAAAGTATTACATTAGAGACTGGGGTAATAGTTCAGTAACAGTGCACTAGCCTAGGATGTATAAAAACCAGGGTTCAATCTGTAATACTATTTTAAAAAAAAAAGGAAGTTCTGTTTTCCTTAGTCATTGTGAATATTCATATTACAGAAAGATTTGCTTTCTAAAATATTAACTGTGTAAGAATAAATTTTGCAATATCTTTCCAATTTCAATCAACTCAAAAAATATTTCTTACTACCTCCTATGGTTTATATTCTTAGCTGGTTGCAAAATTAGATAATCCATGGGTTTAATGGAAACTTCTATGTGTTTATTTTTAAAGTTGTATAGTTCTACAATGTAGAAAAGCAAAATATAATTCTGTATTTCAATCAAAGCTCATTTGTATTAGTTTCCACCAAGATCTCTTGGCAGATAAGAGAGCTCTTGGAGAGCAGCCTCAGGGAGCACGTTAATGTCAGTTGCTCTCACATTACAGAGTGAGTGCCTGCTTTCACTTCCCATGGGTGGCAGCTTCTGTATCAGGTGTCAGCACTGACCACCATTTCCTGGCCAGTCACCCCTCAAAACGTGAGCAAAGTACTTCCTACAGGACCCACTCTCTGTCCCTTCTCCAGCCTTTTGCTTCTCACGCTGTGTACTTAAGGTAGTTTGCAGGCTTGAGCTTCCCTCCACCCTGTTTGCCAGGTGAGCTAGGCACTGACATGCTTCCACAGTTTTTATTGCACACTCTTTACCTCAGTCATCTCTCTCAAGCACCTCACCATTTCCAGCTGCTCACTGGGTCCCAGCCTATGTGTCTCTTCTTTAAATATCATCAACTGTATATGATCAGAACAAAATTCATTTCTTACTTAAAGACTCCTTACCCTGCCTTACTGAACTGATGACTTCGTCTAGAATGAAAATCAGCATATCTCCCGAAGGAATACATATTTCTGGTTAATGACATTCAAATTGATGAACCTTTTGTGTATTTATATATCATCTTTTAGATTATCATCTGTGGAAGACAGATCATCTGTAGTTATTTGTCTCAGAGCATAGAACTGAAAGTTGTTCAGCATTACATTGGTCAAGATGGACAAGCTGTAGTTCGAGAACACTTTGATTGCCTCACAGCCAAACAGAAGTTGCCTTCATACATATTAGAAAACAGCGAACTGACAGAGCTGTGTGTGAAGGCTAAAGGGGACGAGGACTGGTCAAGAGATGTGTGTCTGGAACCCAAAGCCTCCGAGTATAGCACTGTCATCCAGGTACGAGAGTTCCTGATATCTAGAATAGACTGACTTTAAAAACAGAAATGTTCTCAGTGTTGTGCATTTACTTTATGTATCCCATACTTTGTAATAAAATTAAAATTGGTTTGTGCAGAAAGCGAAACCTATAAAAGCATAGAAAAACTGGTCAATGCTTCAGGCAGTGGCTCCCATCTCCGGGCTTCCCAGAGGTGAGACTGGAGTCCTGACCTCCCCACTTGAGCATCTTTGCGATGACGTGATGTTTTTTAGTCTCTGTCTAAATCTTCACTACCTTCATCTTCATCCATTTAAGAACTGGATCTCTTCACTCTCCCACCACCTGATGTTACTATCCATGTGCAGACTTCTTCACCGTCGCAGGAAGGCGTCCCTTTTCAATTTAAGTCTAGTTTTACTTCCTTGATTTTCCTAGTGGCTTTTTCCTGTAACTGTAAACTTCTTTTATCATCTGAACTGATACTCTGCCTATTTTGCTTAATTATCAGGCTGTTTAGGATCTTACAGGGCCTTTCCTATCTCATGTGCAGGTGCCTACTTCAAACAGTTCCATAATTTATGTGTGGTGCACAGTTTTGACTTTGGAACCCAACTCTCAAGTTCAGCAGCGAATGGTGAGTGCTTTCCCAATCCAGAAACATGGTGTACGACACTGCCCTTTCCTAGGTCAGAGTGACCCAGGGAGGAGATTTATTACACGTGTGTTTCAGCATCAACCAGCTGGAATACTGCAGCAAAGCAAATATGAAAGCTGTTCTGTCCTTTTATTTTTATAGATCGTGTTCAGCCCTCTTTTTATCATGAGAAGTCATCTTCCAGACCCCATTATTATACATTTGGAAAAAAGAAGTCTGGGTTTGAGTGAAACACAGATTATTCCAGGAAGAGGGCAGGAAAATCCACTGCAGAATGTCGAACCTGACCTTGCACATCACCTGACATTTCAAGCCCGGTATGAGCAAAGTAGATTTTCCTAGGAAGTAAAAAGTAGCCTCAAGCTATTCTGGGTACATGGGTATAGCCTCACTTATGTTCTGACCTGAGAAAAATGTTAAGTAAAACCCCTCTGCTTCACCTTCCATTCTTATCCATGGCTTTACATAGAACTCGCCTTTTTCATTAAGCTTATAAATAACCAAGTTGAATCATAAAAATGTAATTTATTTGAGATTTTACTGACACCTTCCTGTGGAGAAGCGATGACTAGAGATCTCACCCAAGCATGGGTAGGTAGAAGGAAGAGTCAGGGTGCAGATCATCTAAAAACTGTGTCATAAATCTCCAACTCACAAAAGAAAGGAAGAGGGAAGGAGGAAGGGATAGAGGGAGGGAGGAAAGAAAAGAAGGAAGAAAGAAGAAAGAAAAAAAGAAAGAGTAAAGAGGAGGGAGGGAAGGAAGGAGAATAGCCCACAGAACAGGGTCAATCTAACTACATTTCTAGTTGTTTTAGTTTTGGTAAATTATAAATCACTTAAAAATCTGTTAATTTTTCTCTTTTCATTTCCTAGAGAAGAATATGATCCTTCAGATTGTGCTGTTCCCATATCAACAGCCCTCATTAAGCAAATAAGCACTAAAATACAACCTGGAGGCACAGTTAATGAAATGCTTGATGAGTTCTATGGGTCAGAAAAGCCCCACGAACCCACTTGGCCTTACAGTAAGAAAGATTCTGACAGGTGACATTCTTCATTAGTTTTCTATATGCACTTGTAAACATTAAGAAAAACGCCATTCACAAAACACTAGCTTGTTACTGAGACCTTTTGTTGCTGACAAGATCCCACGTACCACACCTTGCAGGAGAAAAGACTTACTTTGTCTCACAGTTTCTGAGCTTTTAGTCCATTGTGGGAGGGAAGGCTTCCCAGAGCAGAGCAGCTCCTGTCAGGGCAGCCAGAGTGCAGAAGGAGAATGTTTCTGCTCTTACCTTTCTCTGTCTTAAGTTTATTCCCTCTCAGCCCCAACCTACTGGAAGGGTGCACTCACATTCAGAATGAATCCTCTCTTGGAACATCCTCATCAGTGTACCCAGAGGTGTGGTGTGCTTTGCTAGGAATCTCATACGTAGTTCTCAGTCTAGTCAACTTTATAGTTTGATGAACCATTATAGTAGATAGAGCAAAGGCCATGGAGCAGAGCCTTTGAATGTGTCAAATTCTGATGTCATCTAGTTTGGTTTAGCTTTGTAGATATTTTTACTCATAGAGTAAATCATCCTTACTTGAAAAGCTTCTTTCTCCTGCTTGCAAGTGCAACACTGGGTGAGTCTGGTGTGTGGTAGTGTCCTGCACAGTGGCATCCTGTGGAAGCATTGTGTGTCTGGAATGCTCAAACATACTTCATAAATCCTGAACTCATCATACTTCAGTGAGTCACTTGAATGTGTTCTTTGGAACAGGAATGAGCAGCTGAGTCAGTGGGATAGCCCAATGCGAGTCAAACTGTCAATCTGGAAACCATATCTTAGAACCCTGTTGATAGAACTGCTACCCTGGGCCCTGCTTATCAATCAATCCAAGTGGGATCTCTGGCTGTTTGAAGGAGAGAAGATTGTTCTACAGGTTCCTGCTGGCAAAATTATTATTCCTCCTAATTTTCAGGTAATATAACATAAAACTAGCATATTCTTTTCTCTCAATAGCTAGATTGCATTCTGAGGTTCCACTTCCATCTTAACAGGATGGATTCCGTATGGAAAACTGACCTGGTAGGTGCATACATAAAGGGTATGGAATGCTCTTTGATATTTAAACATTT
>JADRCC010556425.1:0-12951 GCA_019843855.1 Hylomyscus alleni | reverse complement strand
TCTCTGGTGTTAGATGTTCTTGCTGTCTCTGGCTGGGTCTATAAGCCAGTGTCAGCACTTCTGAGAGATCAGTTCTACTCTGGTAGGACCCATGTGCTGTGGATCAGTTGTCCTTCCTGGGTGCAGATGGATGGATGAAGGCTACAGCTTCTGTGGCCTGTGCCTCCCGGCTGGTCCCACCTGAGACCTGGGGTCAGAGCACTCCCTGGAGAGAAGTGCTCTGTTTGCTGGAAAGGTGTGCAGAGGGGGTTGCGGATCCACCATCCCTCCTGGTTGTAGGCAGAGGTAGAAAGGATCTTGTCCCAGCTATCGTGCAACTTCTGTGGCCTGAGCCTCCCGGCTGGTCCCTCCTTAGAAAGTCAGTGGAGAGAAAATCGAAATTTTCCTTTTCAAAATTGTCATTGGTCGCTTGTGACTTTAACTGTTCATGGAATTATCTGGTCAAATATGAAAGTATTTGAGATAATTCTAAATTTCACTAGTTAACTCTAAAATTCATAGGCGAAGTTACATGACTAAAAACTCCAAGATACCTTTTAAGAATAATGGTGAATGATTTAACTTTAAGCCATATTAATTAATAGTTTGTTGTTTATGATGGAAAAGACAATAATTAAATCATTAAGGCAGATGTACTGGCTGGTTTTGTGTGTCAACTTGACACAGGCTGGAGTTATCACAGAGAAGGGAGCTTCAATTGGGGAAGTGCCTCCATGAGATCCAGCTGTGGGGCATTTTCTCAATTAGTGCCATCCTTGGGCTGGAATTCTTGGGTTTTATAAGAGAGCAGGCTGAGCAAGCCAGGAGAAGCAAGCCAGTAAAAAACATCTCTCCATGGCCTCTGCATCAGCTCCTGCTTCCTGACCTGCTTGAGTTCCAGTCCTGACTTCCTCTGGTGATCAACAGTCATGTGGAAGTGTAAGCTGAATAAACCCTTTCCTCTCCAACTTGCTTCTTGGTCATGATGTTTGTGCAGGAATAGAAACCCTGACTAAGACAGCAGAGAAAGCCCAGAAATAGTCCTGAGCAACAAATGGGAAAATATGTGTAATAGAACTGGAAGGGATTATGTGACCCATGCAATGATGTTAAAGGGATGATGACTGTTCACAATGAAAAACACAGAGACCCCATTACCTTCAGGTGGAAAGGAAATTCTCGGCAGATTAAAGACCTAAGTGTACAGAACAAACAATAAAGACCTGAGGAAAAAAATAAATGTTCATATATTAACAACCTCAGGGTTTGAAAAGACTTCTTGGGAAAGACATAATCTATAAAGGAAAAGTTTGATAAATTTAATAATGATGGAATCATTTCTACTTCTGTATTAACACATTACCACAGGCTTCTGCTCTTAGAAGTATCCTAGCATGAAGTCAAATGTTAAGCCAGAAGTCATTTGCAATCCATTCCCTGGCAAGTAATTTATGTCTACAGTGTACAAACAAATAATGCAAACTATCGAGAGACATGATCTGGTGGCTACACATCAACAGGGCATGTAAACAGCTAAAGGCCAATGAACATATAGCATAATACTTCCTTAATTAAAAAATAAGTTTAGCAATTGAACTTCTTGTTCTCATTACCTTGGCATATCCTCTTTTGTATTAGATTGTCAAACATGTTAATATTTGACAATTCCAAGTGGTTTTGAGCAAATAGAATACTTAATGTACATTTAGTGGTACTGTTAGTTGATGCTAGTTTGCATCAAAATGTGACATAGCTTGTAAAATTAGACATACACACATGCATTCACATACACTATATGATCACACTCATTCCAACTCTTAGATTCTTCTGTGTAGATTCTCTGTAACTGAAAGAACTCCAACACATATGTGTTAGAAGCTATGTACAGCATAGTTTTTAGAACAACATAGTATGGAAGCCACTATAAATGACTATATCTGAATAGGATTAAACATCAAAACATGTTCAGGGGATAGAGAGCTACATAAGGGATAATGAGAGAGAACACTGTAAATCTATAAAGATACTCTCGGGTGGTGGTGACACACGCCTTAAATCCCAGCACTTGGGAGGCAGAGGCAGGCAGATTTCTGAGTTCGAGTCTAACCTGGTCTACAGAGTGAGTTCCAGGACAGTCAGAGCTACACAGAGAAGCCCTGTCTCGAAAAAGGGACTATCAGCTGGGCGGTGGTGGTGCACGCCTTTAATCCCAGCACTTGGGAGGCAGAGGTAGGCGGATTTCTGAGTTCGAGGCCAGCCCGGTCTACAGAGTGAGTTCCAAGACAGCTAGGGCTACACAGAGAAACCCTGTCTCGAAAAACCAAAAAAAAAAAAAAAAAAAGATACTCTCTAAAACCATCACAGAGTGTGAAAAAAGTAGGATATACATGTATGTCCTTGTTGTTGTAAATAATAAATAATAAAAATAATAACCAAATCAATAGCATTTGGGGAGAATAGGTGAGCCCAGTAAATAAACAAAGATGTAACTGGAAGAAGAAATTCATCGCCCCAAGCACAGAGGCAGAAGTACCAGAATCAGGCGTGATGCTTTCATCACTGAGAGCCCCAATACAGTCAACACATAATCAATGCATTTTCACGTTAAATGACCTGAAACAATTATATAAAACATGTTTACTAAATATGTTGTTATTCTATGCCTTTTAACTGTGTTTAAAACACTTTACAATTAAAATGGGTTTAAAGGCACTGGGAACATCATTTTAATTCTCAATGAGTGTTAAGCAATTCATAAATAAAATACACCCTAATAATTTTCAAGGTATCCTTTCTCAGGCAGTCACCTTAAATAATCAGTGGCTTTTTATTAGGAAAAACACGTTTTACTTTCCAAATATTGGGACTGAATGCGGCTTATGTTTGCTCACTTAACTCTTCAAAGACTTTTGGCAGAAAAGAACAGATTTATTAACTCGGATAATAATATTTAAATGAAAATATGATTATTGTGTGTTGTTTCCTCTGCCATTACCATGTTCATATTATGAGAGAAACTAAAGTTTTGAACTATAATAAAGGAATGCCAAGCATTAACAGAGAGAGGTAGATAATGCCTTGGATGGTGATAAACAAGTTTCTCCCCATGTGAGGTCTTCCATTATATTTATGGATTCTTTATAATTATTACTCTGCTCAAAGAGGAAAAAATAACTACCTCAAATACCTTAGGAAGGAAGACAGAGGATAGTCACCAGTGGTGAAGAAGAGACAGAGAAAGAATAATGGAAATACGGAAAAACTCCATAGGACCAATGTCAACAGATAGCATTTTAGTGTTCTCTTAGTTAGTTTTTACTGACAACTGAACACAAACTGGAATCATCAACTGAAAAAAAGGGAAAACATCAACTGAAGAATTGCCTCAATCAAATTGGCCTGCAGCCATATCTGTTGTCAGACTGACTTGACTGGTGACTGATTTGTAAGACTTCATCTCTCTGCCTAGGCAGGTTGTCCTGAGATGTATAAGAAAACCAGCTAAGCGTAGGCCAGGGTGCATGCCACTAAGCAGTCTCCTCCATGACTTTTCTTCAGTTCCTGCTTGAGCTCCTGCCTTAACTTCTCTCAGGAATAAATTGTAGCTTAGAAGTAACACCTGCTATTCCCAATTTGTGTTTGGTCAGAGCATCTTATACCAACAACAGGAAACAAGCTACGACAGAAATGGTATTGATACATTAATTTGGAGCTCAAAATTATTAAAATTAATTTGCAATAGATTTGTTGAAAGCCAAATCAACTTTATATCCACACAAAATTGTTATGATCTTGTTATTGTCACATTCGTGGTAGCTATAGAATAAAGCTAATGTAACCTCTGTAAGTTTAGACATGTTGCTTAATGTAGAACGTGTTCGTTTTAGAAGTCAGCAGACTGGATACCTCCCTGTGCAGTAACTTTCTACAGCCGTTTAAGAACACAGGGCTACTTTTGGAGCCATGCAACGTGTACAATGTTTACCCTGTTATAAAAAAAAAATGCACAATTTAACAGTTAATTTTTTTTACACCTGAATCTTTGTCTTTCTTCTCATTTTAGGTTGATGATTTTCTTCTTTCCCTAACTTTGAGTCTTAATTTTTATGCAAAAAAGAAAAGAATATACTCATGGTTTATAACATTTTCAGCAAATTGCTGGTGTTCCTCTCACTTCCTTGCTCTTTCCACTCCCATCACTCCACATTTTGTGTATAACATTTCCAATCTCCTCAGAGCCTGTCTGTTACTTGGCTACAAAAATATTCGCATTTAATAACTGATTTTATCAACTTATATATCTTGTCCTGTTTCATTGAGCCATGTCCAAATTGTCTCCTGGGCTGCTTATAGTCTAGAACAGCTGTGCATGTGGCCCCATGAGAAATCATGAACTTACTTAAAACATTGAGTTTTTGTGTAATTTTTATTCAAACTTGTTGGAAAACCCTGCTATTGGGATTGTGGTCCACCACGTCCAGATAGATCTCTGAACTTAGTCCAAAATGGAGGACTCCCTTTCTCACTGGGCTTTCCTTTCTCTCCCTGGCCTTGGTTGGAGAATGTCTCTGAGCACAGATGCCTGACTTTGTTTGGAGGGTGACCCTGCACAGAGCTCTCTGCAAGTGCTACATGACTCAGCACACAAGTCCCTACTCTAGCTTCCCGCCCAAATGATAATTGTGCTGTGTCATGACCAGTCAGCCTTTTCCCTCTAACACCTAAGAGCGCTTATATGCCATATTCCTGAAACAATCAAGCAGAACTGTCTCACTGGAGCTGTCTCCAGAAGTCCTTTCAACCTACTCAAAGCCAGTCAAACCCATCTTCCCTCTTCTGCTCCTTCCTCACTTGTTGACCAGTGATGAAGAGCACCGGAGAAGGGAGACCCACAGGAACTCACTTAATGTTCTTGAATATGAACATTGTAAATGATGTCATTTATTAGTATCAAATGACTATAAATGTTAGCCCACCCCCATCACACATTGTGTTCATAAGTATCATCAAGATATTAACTAAGAAGTTTTTAATTTTCTGTAATTTCTTGAAGTCAAGCTGAGTTGCGTGACCTCATTTGCTCAAATTTCTTAGAATATGCTTTTGCTTTCTTTACTAAATTTTATTGATGTCTCTATACAGAGCCTGAGTTTAGAAGGGGGATGTCTAAATTTCCTCTTACTGAGCACTGAAACACATTCTATTGAGAAATCTGTATGTTTGTTCAACACTTTAACCACAAAAGGAGGAAATGCATTTTGTGAGTTTCTCTCTTTTCTTTTCTTTCCATACTCCGCTCCTGATCTCTTCCATTTTCAATTGATAGGGAAAGGCTCCAACTGGCCTCCAAGGTATAAATAGTTGTGAGGTATCGTGTGAGTTCTGGGAACCCAGACCCAGGTCACCTACAAAAGCAACAAATGTTCTTCACTGCTGAGCCATCTCTCCAGCACCCATGAGCAAAAGAATTTGGCCTATCCCTAAAAGTGATGCTTAAGAACTCAAAAGTTAAATGAAACAGCTACGGCATCTCTTTAATCATGCCCTTTTGATGAAGACATAGTGATGAACATGCTCTGGTTTCTACTGTAAATACAAATAATGACTTCTTTGATAGAATGTATCTAATTAGGTAGCAAGCTTACTTTTTACCCTGCATCTGTCCTGTTCAAACTACTTTAAAAATTGCATTCCTTCTTTAAATACTGACTTTTATTCTTTTTCTTCTCAATAATAAGTTTAGTTTGAAAATCTTTCACTAATCAAGCCAGATCTGAAATCAGTTATTGGTTTTGGTTTTAATTTTTATTTTTTTCAGGTGTCTTACTGGAAAAGGTTCTGAGACTGACAGAGAGGCTTTGTAAATCCCAGGGTCATTTTCCTTCTGGGTAGAGTCATCCTGTTTCCTGACATGCTAGCCTTTGCCTTTTCTTCTTTTTTCTGTGTAACTCAGCAACTTGCCAGCTCTATGTAGACATACTTGCATTGAACCAGTGTAGGTGAGTTCTCCCTTGACTCCACTGAGCTGCTCTTGAGAAATGGGTATCTATAGCCCACAAGAGGCTGCGCAACAAAAGGAACTCATTGGGCTTATTGGAACTCTATGATCTTCATATTCAACCCTTCCAAATGGTGTTAAATGCTTTACAGCAGTGTATAACCCTGTCTGTATGGGATGCATCCCTGCTTTGTGCAGAAGAGGAGAAAATTATGCACAATCTGGTTTGGAGCTTGGGGTTTTTTTTTTTTCTTTGCACTTATATTCCACATCTGAAGGTGGAGGCGTGAAGTAGCAGCCAAGGAGTTCCGTAAGTGATGTCTGCCTCCCACTTCCCCTGTGTTCTTACTTATTTACTTCATCTTTCCTCTTCTCCTTGATTACACCGCAGTCTGCTGCGGGATAATTAGTGCTGAGTGTGTATGGGAGTGTGGAGTTTTTCCTTACAGCTTGATGCCCATTTCCTAGTCAAACAAAACGGTGAAGCAGAAGCATTACTGGGTCCCCACGATGGGTTCTAATTTCTGAGAATGTCCACCTCCTCTCCCTGATTCATATGTCTCTCTTTCCACTGTCCTCCTGGGTGGACTCACTAAGGATATTTTGGGGACTGTTGCTTTTTTTTAATCCAACCCCTGATTCGATCTCTAATATGCACTAAACAAAAGTGGGTCTGACTGAGACTCTAGCAAGCCAAGCTATGTTGACATTTTTTGAAATTATTGTTCATATCTTTTACTACCCTTTAGTCATCTTCTATAACTGCGTGGTATACTGTTGGAGCACATTTATTTACTAACTTTTTGAAACCTATCATTTAGTTTTGTTGGTGGAAGTTCACCATCTAAAAATTAAAGCCTGGATGAGATATCTTTCAAGATAACTCACTAAAACATCAAAGTTTTCACAAAACAACTGTTAATGGACAAATGTATGTTGCATTTTATTCATTTTCTTAAATTTTTTTTTTGGTTTTTTTTTTGTTTGTTTGTTTTGTTTTTTTACCTGAAGGATATGACCTCTACTGTGTCGCAGAACACTTAGATAGTACCTGAATTCATTCCCTTGGGTGAAAAATTAGAAATATGGTATTTAGACATTCCTTTCTGCTTTGCTTTCCTGTCTTATGTTGCAAGATATGGGTCCACATATTCAACCAAAGAGCACATATGATGATACTCATGGCTCCAACTGCATATGTAACAGAGGATGGCCTAGTCAGTCATCAATGGGAGGAGAGGCCCTTGGTCCTATGTAGGTTTATGCTCCCATGTAGGAGAATGCCAGGGCAAAGAAGTGGGAGAGGGTGGGTAGGGGAGCAGGGGAGGAAACAGGGTTTGTTTTTTGTTTTTGTTTTTGTTTTTGTTTTGTTTTGTTTTGTTTTGTCTTGTTTGATTTTTTGGAGGGGTAACCAGGAGAGGAGATATCATTTGAAATGTAAATAAAGAAAATATCTAATAAAAAATTAAAGAAAGAAAGAAAGCAAGAAAGCAAGCAAGCAGGCTCCTCACAAAGAAAATATTCCAAAATTAACTGAGACTGGCAATATTGCCAACTCTCTCTATGGCTCTTCACAGCCACTCTAACTCCTTTGAGTTAATAAGAGACTCCTATAGTGTGTGGAAGTAAATGCAGTCCCTTTCCTCAGCCTAGAAAACTTATACTGACTCTATCAAACTCAAGGGCAAAGCAGCAAATTGGCTAAGACTGCCAGAGCAATACCACTGCTAACATGGCATGACATGGCATAGTTTCACAGGGCATAGTTTCACAGAACATGCGGGACCCTAAAAATAACAAGGCCTCAAGGGCATATATACACACAATAAACACTTATCAAAATTGAACATATATGAAAAAATGAAATGTATGTATATATGTGTGATATACATATCTATCTGAGAAGAAAGCCTAGCTTTCTGGCTGTGGAGTTTTCGGCAATTATTAAAACATTAAATCTGTAAGTAGTTTTTTTCTTTATCACAACTTACATCTTATCTACTAGATTTCTTGTTAGGAGCATTCCCCATAATTTTCACTAGTCATATCTTCAGATCCTCCTTGTTGAGATCCCTTATGAGCAGTGGTCTGTAGGATAGAAATACCTTCTGCTCTATCTATGGAGCAGAATGAGATCCCAGGCATGAGCAATCGAGTTCAGGTACAATACAACTATGCCTATCAGCAGCTCTAATCTAATCCAAAGTACGGACCCAAGATCACACATTTTTCCTTGTTACAAGTTCAACCAGATTATCAAAGTTTGTGGGGATTGTACTAAGAGTGAGGATTCATAGATTCTGCTGGTTAAGACCTTGCAATTGGAAGGCTAGTACAGAATACGATGATCCTATTGGTTAAATATACAAGCCTACCCAATAAGTTATACTGGTGCCCATTTTTTTTTAATGAGACAGAGTGACTCTCACTCTGTAACCAAGACTGATCTTAAATCTTCCTGCCTTCACCTTCCAATGGCTGGGATTACAGGCATTCTCTGACATGTACAGTTTATGGAGAGCTAATGATAGAATGCAGGGCCCAGTACCTTTTAGGCAAGTACTTTCCTAACTGAGCTACACCCCCAATCCCGATCTCCATTTTTATTATGACAAATAGGAATGAATTGGACCTCGAAATATCAAATCCATATTTTTTACAAAAAGGTTGATTTTTCTCTGCTTTTGAGACACATTTTTCTTTTCCCAGCAAGGTTCTTATATCTCTTTTATTATGATATAACAGTAAAACTATTCAGGTCAAATTCCTCATATCTTCTATGACATAAATCCAAGAATTTTGCATGAGAGCATCGTACTAAGTGAACCAAGTCAGGTATATGAGATGAAATGTGGAGTGTTCTTACTCCTACGCAGAAACTAAATCACTGATGCAGAGAGTACAGTGCTCAGTAGAGGCTGAGGGTATAGGGGACACTGACGGCTGAAGGAACTAACTGTGGAGCTCTACATCACCATAGGGTAACTATAGTCTGCAATGATCTAGGATCTATTTCAAAATAAACATAATAGAAACCTTTGAACCTCCATAACAGAGCAATGTTTAATTTTGAGAATGTGGAAATGTTACTCTGATTTGATTCATTACACGTACATATATTCAATTACCATACTGTGACCAGGAATTATGAAAGCAAAAGTGAAAATATGAAAGACCAAGATTGTTCTGTAAAGGATGCTGAAGATTTAAAAGTCACCTCCTTCCCTCTCCTTTTCTGTCTCCATCTCCTTCTCCCTCTCCCTCTCCTCCTTCCCCCCTCTGTGTATACTCATATACTCTGTGTGTGTGTGTGTGTGTGTGTGTGTGTGTGTGTGTGTGTGTGTGTGTGTGTGTGTGTGTGTGTGTTTGTATGGTTGAATGCATGCAGAGGCCAGAGAACAGCCTTAGGCATCATTCCTCAGGGATTATCT
Organism: Hylomyscus alleni; assembly: GCA_019843855.1. Taxonomy (NCBI): domain Eukaryota; kingdom Metazoa; phylum Chordata; class Mammalia; order Rodentia; family Muridae; genus Hylomyscus; species Hylomyscus alleni. Next base: position 3,543 of record JADRCC010556425.1, on the reverse strand, counting down.
ACTTTTAAAAAATTGAGACAAGGTCTCCTGTTGGCCTGGAACTCACCAAATAGGCTTCACTGACTAGCTACTGAACCCCAGGGGTCCATCTGACTTTGCTTCCCAGTGCTGTGAGCATGTCCTGTGCTGTGTTTACTTGACAAGGGCTTCACCTACTGAATGATCTTCTTAGTCAACACTGACATTCTTTACATGCATTCATTTGGTTTAATTTTGTGTCATTTATACTTGATTGCATTGTTGAAAGCCATCAAATAAATGCTGCCAATTATCTTTAGAGAACATTCAAATGGTAATAAAGGCAGACTTAAGGATCACACAGAGTACTTGTGTTATTTTTAGAGAAAACTTAACAGTGAAAGGAAATCAAATGATGAACTGTTCTCTCTGTCTCTGACTGTCTCTTTCTCCCCCACCTCTCTCTAATAAAAACATTCTATTTAGAAGCGATAAGAATTTCAAAGGAGTCATGAATCCGTTACGAAGCATTTCAGAGTGTCACTTAAGATCACGAGCAACAGAAGGAACAAACATGAAAGTATGAGTCTGCGTTGGGGGATTCAGCAATAAAAACACATACTACCAGGAGACATGTGAGTAGCTTTATTTCCAAGATAATGTTTATTTCACTAAATATGAACTTACTTGGATAAGCCTTAAGTAGAAATATAGACTGTAGTCCAGTCGGGTAGGATCAGTTTCTCCAATAAATAATTGTAATAGTAGGTGTCAGGTTGACTTTGGCTATGGGCTGGGGGCACATGGAGTATAAGAGCCAAACAGAGCATGACTTTGTGAAGAGGGGACTTGTGCTGGTCAATTTTTTATAAACTTGAAACAAACTACAGCAGTTTGGGAAGAAAGAGCATCATGTGAGAAGATGATTCCATCAGATTAGGGCATTTTCTTGATTAATGATTGACATGGGAGGACCCTGCCCACTGAGTGGTGTCAGTTTGGGGAGCATGGGCTTGCGTAGTATAAGAAAGCAAGATGAGCAGCCTATGGACCAGGGTTCCTTTGTGTGCAGAGGAAGTCAGTAAGCAGCATTCCTCCATGGTCTCCACTCTAAGTCCAGCCTCCTGGTTCCTGTCCTGCTTGAGTTCTTACTCACATCCCTCCACGATGGGCTGTGATCTGGGCTTTGTAAGTTGAGGTAAACTCCTTCATTTCCCAAGGTGCTTTCGACCATGGTGTTTATCCTAACAATATGAAATAAACTAGGACAGGCCTTGACCATGGCAAAAGCTGCAAACCAAGAGGACTTGGTGAGGTAACTTGAAACGTGTGGTCCTTCTATTTATGAGGTTTGACAAGGCATCTTTTGGGAGGATCTAAACATTTTCCTCACTTAAATCTATTCAATTAAAAATAGTTTATGATTTATGAAGGGAAGAAGAATTTGATGCATCTGTATGATGATTCCTAGCATACTGTTGCTCAACGTAGAAAAGGCAACAGTTGCATCTAAGCATGGAGTGTTTTGATTCACAGAACAAGCTTTTTGTATGTATAACTTTACACATAGCTATGCTTCATGGGAAAGTGAAAATACAGTGTTTCCAGATGGTGAAGCAGTCACAATGGAGGTATAAAGTGTAGGCAGCACAATGACTAATCAGAACCTTGCCCAACAAGGAGTCCACTGGACAAAAAAGCAAGCTTCTTCCAACACATCCAACAGAATGAGACAGACTATATTTGGAGAGAAAAAAGAACAATCAAAAGTTATATGTACTCTTGGCAGGATTGAATGTATGAATTAATAAATTAATAGATTCCTCTAGGAAATGATCCTGGATTATTTGCTAAACCTTTCCATCCCAACAGAAATGTGGAACACATCCACCAAAGGACTTGCTAAATGTTCACTCCTGTGATGTTCATAATAATCACAAATAGAACTAGCTAAAATTTCTACCAGGAGAAGTGTTCAGAGGGTTATAGTTTGACATGGTTTCAAACACAATGCTATTTAGAAATGACAGTGACATGAATAAAGCCTGCTTATGTGAATTGGTGTGGCAAATGTACTCCTTGGCAAAATAATCCAATAAATACTTATTATGTATGAAGAGTCTATCTAAAGGAATGAGCAAGACAACTCAATGTATGATGTAAGTTAGAAGGGCTCTTAGTCCAGTGTTAACAATGCTTTGCAGGCACTGTAATGAGCACTTGCCCCAGGCTGGTAAAATTGTTTCCTGGCTCAGGTGCTTATTCCATGGGAGGGTTTAGTTTGTGAAAGACTAATCAATGCAGCGCCTTATTTGTCTCCTTTTCTAATGGAAATGATTCTTCAAACAGCATTTTACTTATAGTCTTTTGACTTCTGTCCTAGTATTGGATGAAATGCTAATACATTCCAATTAATACAATTTTAGGAGTTGATATATTAAAATATGCATGAACATTGATTAATTTTTAGTTTGTAGGAATAACAGAAATAAAAAATATGTTGGAAAGCTTTATATTAGAACACGATGAGTATTTTACAATTCAACTCTACTTAAAGAATGGAAACTAACCATATTTTAAAAAGTTTTAGGAGTGCTTGATGAGAAACATTTAATGTGTTCATTGCACATGTAATAATGGTGAGCTTTTAAAATATTTATTATATTTCTTTTTTGAAGGTCTTGTCTGTATTTGCTTTATGAGAGTTTATTTTAATTAACAATAAAATAGCAACAATATTCAAAACTGTTTTCTAGGTGGTTGCAATAATAATACATTGAAAATAACTTCTGGTTATTTTTTAATGGAAAAGGAAAGCAATTGCCATTGGCATCACTTTTGACTGATGGCTTATTAAACACAAAGAATGCAGAATGTAATTTCAATTGCTGAACTGAAGTCTGTAGCCAGGTTTTACTCAATCATTCCTAATGCAGTTAGAAATAGTCACAGATACATTATTGTCAGAGACAATTGAGTCTCAAAATCAATCTTGTCCTTTAAAATTGTGAAAAGTTAGGTTCTGCATTCTGAACTCTTATTCTGAAAATGTCTTCTGTGATTGAAAACTTTTATGACTCAAATTAAAAACAAAACAATGAAAAACCAAGCTTGGAATTGAGAGGTAGTTCGGTGGTGAGGCCCTTGGGATTTTTTTTGCATCATAAAAATGAACAAAAACAAGGGCTATAATTGAGAAAAAAAACCCAGAGCCAAGCCAAGCAAACCCTGCTTTGAATTATTATTTGGTTACGAAGGACTGTCTAAGAGACGCCCAAAACAGTGTAGGTGATTGTTGCTGCCCTTGGCTCCCTCCCAGAATTTGAAGCTATGACCTTATTACTGAAGATACCACATAGTTTGGACGTAATGCTTGGAGGCATTGAGTTTGGAACTCACCTGAAAGCTTGTCCTGGATGATGACCCTCCTACCATGGGAACGTGAGTGAATCAATAGTCCTCCTCACCTGTGAGGCCTAGGAACCACAATGACTGGCCTAGCAAGATATACCAAATGTTATAAACGTGACATTGTTATCTTGGAGATAACTAAAAGCTATCTTGTTGGATTTAAGGCCTGATCAG
>JADRCC010556424.1:0-16355 GCA_019843855.1 Hylomyscus alleni | reverse complement strand
CCAGATAAGTGAGGCAGTAATTCCTAAAACTCTGTCCTAAAAATGCATTCACCCATTTATTACCCTGATCAGGTTGTGTGCTGAATGCTAAACTTATTTCTATATATTTATATGTTTTTATGCATGTGTATGCATATACATGTTACAATATATTCCACTATTTCAAATTCATATACCAGTCACACACAGGTTGTAGGAAATGACACAGTTTTTTTCTATACATTTATGATATTCTATAAAAGTTATTAGAAAAATAAATTTCAATAATGTAATGCTGTTTTTGCATTCCCTAACATGTGAGTCATTTATAATGTGTCTTTTAGTGAATGCCAATTGTCTCTTAGCTCTTTTCTCTTGACCATTTATGTGGTCATCAGACTCGGCTTATTGACCTGTAAGATGGGTACAGCAAGGTATAATATCTCAGAATGTTGGTTTGAATATAGAATATGTGAATACATGCTTGCAGTCTTACACTTACTAATTAAGACATATGTTATTAAATAGATTACTGAAATTAAGTGATTTCCATGACCTCTGAAATAAGGTATTATTGAAATATTATTTTTATATAGATAGACGACTATAATGTTATATTTTGTAGATTGGCATCAAAGTGACAAATTTTCTATCTCGAAATATATAATTCCTTTATGTATTGAAATATATAACCATTAAGGTAAAAGAAATTAAGTTATATTTCCCAGCACTGTTTCTTTCAACAACTGTTATATCCCAGTAGTGAGAAATTTCAATAATTTGCTATTCTTTATTATTGTTATGTCAGCCTCCTGATTAAGATCAAATTTTCTACAAAGATTAATGTTGTCCAGAGAGTATTGTAGACTGTTTAATCAGCATCACTCTGTGAGGTCAGATTTTAAACAGCTGCTCAGTTTAAAAGCAGAGAGCTCAATTCTCAACAGAAAATCATTGTAAGGGAATAAAAAGAAATATAAGCAGCAAAAAATGTATGGAAAAGAGACGGCCTCCTCTAAGTGATGTCCTCAGAAAGAGACCTGAGGTGTGCACTGGCGCCTTGTTGGACATCAGAGGTCATTTTCACTGATTCCCTCATTTGGGATCTGCATGTGAGGACAAGCATGTGGGTGGCGGCTCTTCAGGTTTCAGCTCCTTGGATATCCCTGAATTCTTCCAAGTTGGTGTAGCTGTTACCTTCTGCGGCATCTGTTATATGGTCACCACACTGTGATGTTTCCTAGAATGTGTTACAGAAAATGACCCCTGTGACAGCAGACTAATTTATCTTCAGTCAAGGAAGAGTTTTGACAATCAACATAGTTATTTATATTCAAATTTATGTTTTGTTGTGAGAACTGCCAATTATGTTTTCAGAGTAAAATGCATGTTATAGCAAGAGCCATTAGCTTGTTTTTTGAGCAAAGTAAACAGGTGAGCCAATTATATTTGATTAAGTCACTATAAGTATATGTGTATAAAATTTCCACAAATTTTGAATGACATGAACATGCTACTTTCTGAAAGCAATGGTTTGTAGCATATTAGGTCAAGGGGAACTTTTAATTATGTCATTGAAATTACTAAGTATGGTTATCCTTTATAGGTAAGGACTGGGTTTTTCTCATTAATATCGCTCTATTTGTTTAATAACTGTACTGACACTAACTGACCTTAGAAATTAGATTTAAAAGATGTATGTTGGTTACCATACACTTGTGTACATGTTACATATTACTTCTGTGGGTTCAGGAGACGCTGTGTGTCTACTGAAATACCCCCTCTCCTTTAAACATGTAACGCCATTAGTAGAGAATAATTATTGTTTATTTGAAAAAAAATGAAATGGAGAGAATATTGATTATTAATGTCTTTAAGGAGCTAAATAAATATCCCTATCTTGAGGTTCTAAGCAGGCTAGGAAATTAGAAAGAGAAAAGATAGTAATGAAATCCCCTCCAAGGACTAAACATAGCATAATGTGACTACTGAGTGACATCTCAGGTTCTTGGTCCATCATCTGTCTTCCTGCCCCTGGAGACTGAGCTGTCTGTGAGTTGGTAGATCCCAGTCTTGCTCCCTGCAAACAAGGATATCTCCAAAGAAAGAAAGAAGAAGCAAGGCAACTTGTTCCTGTATTCTTCAGAGGCTGAGGAAGTGAAAAGTTGGACAGAGGCCAGAGTGTTTCACTAAGTAGGTTCCCCTCACCTGGAAAGAAACATCAGAAGTAAGAAAGAAGTGTTCCCTATTGGCATGGTCTACAAGGATTCTACATTGTAGACTACAGGACATAGAAGCATTCACAGCATTTCATTCAGTAGCTGAGTTCTTTATATATTTCATTCTGTTTTGTCACTATCTGAGGGATTGTCAGGGGAGTACCTACTGCCCTGGCTGACTTATAATGAGGATGGCCCATGAAATTCAACTGAGTTATGAACAGCTAACTCTAAAGTGACCTATCCTTAGGGTTTCTTTCTTAGTCTCCATGTTAATTTTTAACTAAAATTCACTGGATGGCCTTGTAAGTGACATTGACCATGTAAAGGATCCTGTCAGAAGCTAACTTCCCAAACTACATAAAAATACTGACCCAGGGTAGTGCTAGTGCAGAGCATATTTCACCTCAGTGAAGTTTCTTAAAGTCTTAAAGTAAACCAAGTTGGTGTTTAATGTGTCACTATTAATAGACCCAATCCTGGGCAGAGTTAAAAAGAAAGAATTATATTAAAAATAAGTATGTTTTATGTGACTCTGGGTATGATTGCTCAACCTAATAATGCTCAATCCTTATGACAAATTTTAATGCTCATCAAATATTTTATTTGGTCCTTCAAATATTAGTGTAACATAGTGATCATCGTCTTCAACATAGAGTAATTTAATTTCCAGAAAGAAGAATTCTTCAACGGTAAACCAAGTTGTGCAAATAGAAAAGATCTATAATTCTGCCTTCTGCTTTTAAAAGTCCTCACAGACATGGAACATGGTTCTTAAGCCTCAGAGGGATTGCCTGAGAACTGTTCAGATGTTGTCAAGGTGTCTTCCAACGAAGTTGCATCATTAATATTTTATCACAGCAAAAGGAAGATTTCTTTTCTCGTGATGTTGACAACTGTGGGTACTGTAATTGTAAAGCAAATGCCCATTAGATTGCAAAAATATTATGTTTTCTTGGGAATTAGTTGACTTCATTTAAAAATATTGTTAAGGCTAAACATTCCATTAGCTTTTATACTTTTCTTTTGGGAATCCTATATTTCCCCCCTATGCCCATTTCTCCTTTTCTCTATTTACCTCTTTTCTGAGATTGAAATAGTTTATCTGTAGTGATTATCTTTTCCTTTTCCATGCTTTAACAGCTGCAGACCTCATTTCATTAGATATGATTGGGGAGCATGGTTCTAAACCTTGTCCTGTGGCTTTTATGAAATAAAACGCCTGACCACTCACTCAGTGACTTTGGGTCTTGGTGATAAATGAAGCAATGGAGTGGGTATAGAGAGGGAAACTGAAAGTTAGACCACGCGGGGCTGCTACTGACATTGTAAGTTGAGGGGACATACTCATTCCTGCATTTTCGAGTTGTATTGAGGGAAAAACACAAGAAATAATAAACTTAAAATACTTAGAAAAGCACCTAGTAGAGGGGCATTAAGAGTGCTAGCTTTTCTTTGTAATAATGGCAAATCATTTATTTTTTGGCAATTCTTTTTTTTCCCCCCATGTGATACATAAATAGGCACCCACACCAATGTCAGGGCCTTTTCTTGAGAAGGTTAGGTGTTTATGGCCATCGTGGCTCTTGAAGAGCAATGCGCCTTCAAACTACCCCCTTATTAGAGGGCAAGAAGAAAAACATGTGGGGGAAGCTCTTGACCTTCCCTTCCCTGTCTATGTGGTAGACACTTTTCTCAGTGTGCATAGCACGCTTCTTCTCAGGTGCATGTTCATTGGGGAAGCAGAGTTTGGCACCAATCTCAGGAAAAGGCATTGCTTTATTTACATTCTTCTATTCCTCCAGAGGCATGTGCTTCCCCTCCCCTTCCCCGTCCCTGTTATACATAGTAGGTTCTTTACCAGAATTACTCCGTTTGGGAATTTATTTTATCATTGATCCTAAAATTTCAGCTGGTGATTGGCACCCAGTGAATATGCTACCTATTACAAGTTGTACGGACAGCCTTGTTTGTGCTGTCTAAACCGGTTCATGATCCTTCATAAGGTTTTTGTGTGGTTTGTTTTGGGTTAATTTTGGGGACTGGCCATTAAGAGCTTGTGAAAAGAAAAACTGAGCTGTTCTACTAGCTTTGCTAGTAGTGTGGGGGATTTCTGTTCAACTGACCTCTCTGCCTGCCTGTCTTGTCTTTACCTATTCAGATGAAACTCTCAGGGGTTTGTGGATATGGTCTGGCAATTAATGTGAAAACTGCATAGGGTGGGACACATTTAAGTTGAAAAAAATGTTCTTTGGAATTTTTGATATACTCCAATAACATGGCAATTTTTATGAGCTTGTATAAAAATATTTTCTTGCCTGTCAAACAGAGTGTTGATCTCCTTTACAAACACAGTTACAACCTGCCCACTTCACTAAAGGCTATAATGATTGTGGTATGGCGTACCATTGGGAATTGCACAAAAGACGACATCTCAGTGTTAATGTACTTCTTGGTCCTTTGTATGACGTCAGATATTAAAAGGCAAGCTATATAGGGTCAAGAACTTTCCCTGCGTTTTTCTTCTTGCACAAAAATTTGGTACTTTAAAAGGGGGAGGGTTTAGTGTGAAGCCCCATTGCTCCTCAACAGCGAAATCTGTCAAGCTACCTCTAGAATATTATTATCTCTTGTGGAAGGCCACTGTGTCTGGCGCTGATGAGGCTTTATCAAAACAGTTTTAGAAGTGCAAACTGTGGTCTTCCAATTTATTTTTTTTTTATCTTCGGAATATTTCTTTAAAACGTCTTTGAATAGAACTTCAGAGATTCTTATCGCTCCAACTATAGCCTGCCAATAGGAAGAAGTGTAGGGAGGTTATAAAACTTTAGTTTGACACACAGTCTCCAAAGGCTTGAAGAAAATGAGCAAGGAAAATTAAAAGTCCCCACTGAGTATGTTACTTAGGGACACTCGAGTTTTTTCATATTTAGGAAGACATGTTTTTGTTGCTGTTTATTTAATATGTGGTGGCTTATGTCCCTTATAAATCTAAAACCCTTTTTCTTCAGCTAGGTGCATGAGGAATTGTAGAACGACGCCATTTTTGGAATTTGAGGACTCAGAACATGTGCAAAGGGTCATCTTACCACAGCTGTGGATGCTAGAAGGGAGCAGACTGTGGAAGGAAGGAGCAGGAAGGTGGTTGGCATAATGGGCGATTAGGTGACACCTCTTGCATGGCAGATTGATTCGTGGACAGACTAGGTGTGTTGTAGCGAACACTGAGCTGGAGGCTTGGCTAAAAAGTGAAGACTTTTTGAGGACTGTGAAAGAGTGAATGAGTAGCTTAAGGTACTTTCACTGAACTGGGCAGAATTAAGTTTTGAATAAGTAAGAAGCCATAAAGAGGTGCAGGCAACACATAATAGGTGTATCCCTACAGACAAGATAGGCTATCTTCCCCTTTCAGGTGTATGGCTTTTTTTTCTACGTGAAAGGTAACCACTCACCTATTCAAAATCAGGTTTTAGGGATAGGCAGAAAGAAGCTGAGGAGGAGGGTGGCCCTGTAGGAGGACCAGCAGTCTCAATGAATCTGGACCCCCGAGATCTGTCAAACACTGGACCACCAAAACAGACAGCATACACTAGCTGATGAGGCCCCTAACACATAGACAGCAGAGGACTGCCTGGCCTGTGTTCAATCAGAGATGATGCACCTAAGCCTCAAGAGTCTGGAGTCCCCAGGGAGTTTAGAAGCCAGGTGAGGTGGGGGAAGAGGGGCAGGGATATCTTCATGGAGACAGGGGCATAGGGAGGAGGTATGGAATGTAGAACAGTGGAACAGATAGATGGCGGGGTAATAAAATCTGGAGTATAAAAAATAAAGAATAAAATAAAGACATAATATTTTTAAAAAACTTAAATGGTGTTATAGCCATATTTTTTTAAATCAAGTCAGACATAGTTTCCTTCCTTTGTGTGCGTACTCCCTTAAAGTACATTAATAGCCACAGGGACTCTAGACCCTTCAGTGTTAAATGTGCTCTCTCCTTCCCACAGTGTAGCAAGATGAGTTGACCTGCCTTTCCTATAGACTGACAAACTGTCTTTTACAGCATCCCAGTTTGTACACGGAGAGTGGCAGGTGATGCCAAGTTGCAAGAGGGTGAATTGCTATCAGAGCAGAGAAGCACTGGCTTTCTTTGAACACAATTGTTGGGGGAAATAAAAACAAAGTTATTCATTGGAGCTGTCATCGCACGTTAGTTTTTCCGTGTGTATTCCCATATTGCAGCATTTAAAAATTATAACCACCCTGGAAGAAGCGGCACAACAGATTTCTGTCCAGTGGATCTTACTGAGCTCACAGGTCTTCAGGAGACCCTTCCATGACACTGACCTGATACAGATAGCTGGATACAATCTCCAGGCATTTATCATCATAGCTTTTGAGGTGGAGTGGGTCAGGGTTTGGTGACTTGATGAGATACACAGCTCTGGTCCTAAGATGTTGGCGCTAAGCTATCATTACAATCCCTGTCAGCATCTTTCGTGTTTACACGGCTCTATTGCATATTTTTATTCCTCCTCCTTCTTGTATTTAGAACAAACTGTTATGTGGACTATAAATTAACTTTTTAAAAATTTTCTGAAGGAAGGGCACTCCAGCCTGATATATCTGTCTCCTGAGAGGCTCTGACAGTACCTGACTAATACAGAAGTAGAGGCTCACAGCCATCTATTGAAGTGGGTACAGGATCCCCAATGAAGAAGTTAGAGAAAGAACCAATGGAGTTGAAGGGTTTGCAGCCTCTTGGGACGAACAACAATATGGACTGACCAATGCCCTCAGAGCTCCCAGGGATTCAACCACCAAAGTTGCAAAGTCAATCATCGATGAGAGGAGAGGCCCTTGGCCCTGTGAAGGTTCCGTGCCCCAATGTAGGGGAATGACAGGGCCGATAAGTGGGAGAGGGTGAGGAGGCAGACATGGTGAGGGGGAGGTAAGAGGGGTTTGTTCTAGTTGTTTTTATTTGTTCATTAAAAATAAAAAAATTAAAAATTAAAAAAAATTTTTTTCTGTAGCTTATTAATGCTCACCATTCATACCCATAATTTATATTAGTGAGGATGCTCACATTCTATTGGAGTGATTGCAGTTTTTCTACTGAACAGCGCATTGTTGCTACCTAGGGTGCTTATTGCTGGTGTATCTCTGAGGGTGACTGCTCCAGGCCATTTTGAAGGAATAAGCCTGCTTCTGTGTTCCTTGCGAGATGATAAGAAGGACATTCAGGATGAGATGGTCATTCTGGGTGAAGCACATGCTGCCCAACAGTTTGTAGAGGTTCTACCAGCATGTGGGAACTCCCATAATCATGTCAGGAAGAAGGCTGCACGTGCACATTGGTTTCAAATATGAGCCCACAGTAGGGTTTCAGATGTTTCAGTGTGTGGTGGTGGGATGTGCAAAGTCCCATGATGCCAGAAGACTTGGTGAAGTTCTTAAGGATGGCAGGGAACAGATGGTGTTTTAACAAAGTGTCTGTGGATGATCTGTAACATTGCAAACTGACTAGTATGCTGAATGGCATAAACTAGACCTAAATCAGGACTTATGAACATGCCACGTTTTTCCACATTAGGTAAAAACATGCCAAAGGGCTTTTTATCAGTGATCCTACCTAGCTTTGGGGAACTTCATTAGTCAAAATCCCGAAAGACTCTTGGTAAAGCTTAGGCTGGCATCAAAGCAAGATGCCATAGATTTCTTATAGATCTAGAGGTTGAGAAATTCTGCACTTGGTTTATGGTAAGGGCTCTCTTTCTAGTTCAGATATAGCCTTCTAGTCCTCTCTTCCTTTATTTGCTCTCTGACTTTTCCTAAGAGGTACTTGTATCCACCTCAATGACAGATTGAAGGAATAATTCAATCTAAGACAAGCTTGGTGAATCAATGTATTCATTAGGGTCACTTAACAAGAGCATCTGTGACTGTTAGGTAACTGTATCACAGAAAAGTCCATCCCAGCACAGGTGAGTGGCTCACAAAAACTGGGTTAGCAGAATCTCCATGCAGTGTGCAGGTAGTTACTCTTCCAAAGATTTTTCTCTTGGCTGGCAATTATTTGTATTCTGTAAACCATGGGAAGGGCTTTGTGTGTGAGTTTTATTAGTCTCAGGAACTTCCCTTTGCTCATATTTCAGTCTTTATCCTTCATTTCAATTCAATTCAAAAGATCCCACTTCTGTGATTTCTTGTAACCCCACTTACCTTCAACAGACCCCAATCCAGTCATCTCTAAAGCTTCATCCGATGCAGGCTTGCTGGGATGGAACGTTGATGGAACATTCCAGGGAAGGGTGAAGCCGGCAAACTCTCCACAGCCAAGAAGGCCATCCATTTCCTGAGTAAATGAGAATGTTCCATAGAAAATGTTGGCAATTCTTTGACTAATTTAAAATTATTGTCCAGTTCCTGTTAAATATTTGGCTTTGATGTATAAACTATCGATGTTGATGTGAATCATGCTTTGGAGCACTTGACACTCATGTATTATCAAGGACTCGCAAAGTTGTTTTTACATGTACTGGTCAGCTTTGGAAAGAGTGCTTCTCACCTTGATTGAATCTCTTGCTTCTCTTTACTTGACTTCTCAATGCTGGTTGGGGCCTCCATCTTAGATATCTACTGCAGAGTCCTGATGGCAGGAACCCTTACCTTCACTCTGCCTCCCTCCAGGTCATCCTTTTCACAGCTTCCAGAAGGCTCGGATCTCATCTTTGCCTATGCTACCTGCAAAGGTGACCAAGTAAAGGACCAAATCTTCTGATCGTCACATCTCCCCCACTCCATCCGTGTCTTCGATTTATTCAGCTACAGCGCCTTTGAACGTCTTTCTGCTTTTTTTTTTTTTTTTCTAGGCTAACGCAGACATTCTTCTAGTATTTTTAGAACCTAATTGCAGTTACAATATGCATGTGAACTTGAAGTCACCTCATCTACTTACTAGTTTGCAAGGTTGTTTCCATGTGTTTATCCTTGAGGGTTGATCCTTAAACTGTTCTACAGGAAGCATGGTTAGATACAGCACAAAAGCACTAAAGGAACATTAAAGCATGCCAGGGTTCTAGATACACACTTTATGGAGGATAGGGAGGATAGGGAAGATGTCATCATCACTGAAGCCTACCTTAAGTATGTACTGAAAGTAGAGAGGAATTTAGAAAGCAGATCACCTAGCTGGAGATGGCTAGGATATCAATGATTGTTAGTTACCAAGAGGTAACCGAGTTTCCATAAATAAGTTGTGTACAAGTGCTTCCATTGCTAAGATGGCTGCCTTGCATTTCCAGGCATCCTTAGACACAGCAGGTTATGTCTCAAAGGCAGATTACCTCATTGTGAGTAGGATTCAAAGATCCTGGATACTTTGCTGCAGAATAATGTTAAAATACTTGTAGAACTTCACCAACTTCATATTTCTATGGAAAAGTCTTACCTCAAAGAACAGTTGTACATTGTGAACCACCTGGGAGATACTGTTTTACTTAAGAAGTCAGAGACCATTCTTCTATGAATATCGCTTTAAGGATAAGTGAGATGAGAAATGGTAACATTAGAACTGATTAGCACATTTAATTATCAAGAGCAGACTTGTTTTCCCAAAGTATGTGTTTCCTGTTAGATTTAAATTTAAGATAATATCTATGCACTAGAATATTGAAACTGTAAAGTAAATTGTTTCAAACTCCATCATTGTCCAAGTGTTGATTCTGATATAAGACCTTGATTCCTACATGTGGAACACATTGAATTTTCTTTCATAAGGAATATATTTAAGTGTGTTTGAGTTATTGTGGTTTTTGAATACTGCAACATAATTAAAAATGTTAGGTCCTAACTAGGTGACTTTAAGAGTAGATTTTGTAGTTTCATGTACGCTTTTGTCCATATTTGTAACTCAGAATGAATATAATAAACTTGTGTTTATAAACATTCATATTTGTCATTTGAACTTTCTTGTCAAAAAATTCCCTGCCTCATTACATTTCCTATGCCTTAATGAATTGTCTTCAAAACAGAAAACTTTTACACTTACACTGTTTTATTGTCGAATGTGGCATTGCATTGGCGAATGCCCTTCTGACCTAGTAAGTGTATTTGTAAGGTAGTTTCCTTGTGAGATTGTATTTTTGGGGTGATCACTTGAAGAGCAGTGTGGATAGAGTCTTTACCTCTTGTAGCTTTGTAATGGTTCTGTGTTCATGCACTGTGGGTTTTGGATACTCCATTTGGTTATCTCTTCATTACCCCTGACTCAGTTTAGTTCTAGAGAGGGTTCCAGATTAGTGTGTGTCCTCAGAAGCTGTGCTGAGAGGCTGGTCACATCAGGAGGGGGACCAGAGGACATTCTGGCCTTTCCTTAACACCTGCATGTGCACTGTTGGCATCTGTATGGTCTTTTAGATTTTGGCTTTGAGACTCAAAGAAAGTGAGAAAAGGACCACCCACCTGAGTATTTGCCAAATGTACCCCATGCCTTGAAAGTGTTTCTGTTTAAGTCATTCTGAGAATTTGCAAAATACACACTGGGGTGTATTAATACAGTGTTTCTGAGGATATTAGATAGGACCATGCTAATCCTTGCTGTGTGTCCTTTTCCTCCCTTTTCTTCTTTCCATTTGTCTTTTGTTGAAATAGTATCTCACACTATAGATAAGTTGGTTTGCAATTCACTTTGTAGCCCAGGCTGGCCTTAAGGTTTTCAAAGTTATGCATCAACTTTCTGAGTGCTGAAGTAATACCTATGAGATACTACACTTAGTTTGACATCCTTCTTTTGTTTATAAAATTAATAATTTAAATCTGATCATTTTTGTTCTCCCTAATTTAAAAGCTAATTAATAATTTAAATACAATGTTTGAGTATTTTTTTTTTACTCCACTGAAATTTTCAATTTGATGGATTACCAAGTAAGACACTCAAATCCTCCTGTGTTTTCAAACACTAAATGAGACATGCTGACTGCTAGGTCTTGGGAAACTCATGATTTGATTAATGTTAGTGTGGCTGGAAAGAGTTATATGAAGTCTCCCAGCAACTCAAGAAATTGAGCTATTTGTGTGGCTCTGGGGAGGGATACAGAGTCACTCTGCCATAGGCAACTATTCTTATCTTCAGCAGCACTTCTAACTGTCCTGAAGTTTTATACCCAGCTATAATATACATTTAGTCTTTAATCTCCAGAAAACATAATTCAAATATCATTGTAATATGCTAGTGTTTTTTGTGAAATATGAATTTTATATTTCCTCTTTCCTTCCTTCCCTTCCTTCCTCCTTCCTTCCTTTCCTCTCCTTTCTCTTCCCTTCCCTCTTTCCCTCCTCCCCCCTCCTTCCTTTCTTTTTTACTTACTTATTTACTTTTTAAAGTTTTATTCTTACCTCATATATTACATCCTTACCACAGTCTTCCCCTTCTACATTCTTATACATTCTCATGTCACCTCCCCTTTCCCCCAGGTCCACTTCTACTCAGTTTTCCTTCAATAAAGATCAAGCCTCCAAAGGAGATCAACTGAAAATGGCCCAACCTAATACAGTGAGCAAGGCAATAAAACAATCTCTCTTATCAAGGCTGAACGAGACAACTCAGTAGGAAAAAAAGGGTCTCAAGAGCATGCAAAAGAACCAGAGACACCCAAACTTCCACTGTTAGGAGTCCCACAAGAACACCAAGGTACACAACCATAACATATATGCAGAGGAACTTGCTTAGACCCTGAGTTTTTTGGTGTAGGTAATTGCAAGTGAAAGTAATTAGTAAATATATGAAATTATAATTTATATAAGGTACTACTTACTTATAAAATAAATTTGGGGAGCTGGAGAGATGGCTCAGTGTTTAAGAGCACTGACTGCTCTTCCAGAGGTACTGAGTTCAATTCCCAGCAACCACATGGTGGCTTACAACTGTCTGTAAGGAGATCTGATATCCTCTTCTGGTGTGTCTGAAGACAGCTACAGTGTATTCATACACATAAAATAAATAAATAAATAAATAAATAAATCTTTAAGACTAACTAACTAAATTTGAACCAGTGATATGTTTGGGTATGTAAGGCCTTTTGCTACTGAGCCTGGCAGTCTGACTGTAGTCCTGGAATACACGGTGGAAGGAGAGAATCTTTGCATTTTAAATAAATTGTGTGTGGAAAAGTTCTTGTACAAGAGTTCATGGCACTTGGAATATTTTGATGACAAATCTGGCCTTCTGTATCTGGTATTTTACTGAGTATACACAGAGTGATTTTCATGGTTTATGTTTATGTAAGAAATTCTGTGTGACAGCTGATCACATAGTGTTTGTACTATTTCCAAAGCTGTGGTATTTAGAGTAGTTATAAAGCTAAAGACCAAATGTGTAGGTCATATAGACACTGCATTATTTTACCTAAGGGGTTTAAGTACCATGGCAGATACTGGGACCAGTACACTACAGATAATGAGGGACCATTGTACCCAGGTGTGGACATTAAAATATAGTTCTATATTCAAGAATTTAAGCAAGAAAAATTTAAAATTATCAATAACAGTGCTCCAGCTTGAGCTATTGATAACACGTGCTGAGAATAGCATTCGACCTGTTACTGTGAGATGCTCATGACATCAGGCTGAGGTAGTAAACATTCCATGTGTTATAAGAACAATGCCATTAGGATTGGTAAGATCTTCAAAACAAGGGAAGTCTAAGATATGGTCAGAGCTGACAAGAGCCCACAGAGATGGGGTGGCTAAATGTCGTGTAGAGTCCCTTCTGGGCTCCTCAAAAAGTAAGAGGATGTTAGGGAAAGATGAGGTAGATGTAAATTAACAATAGACTTTACTTAATAGCAATGTTTAAGTATTGCCTTATTAATTGTTACAAATGAACTTTATTATATCGGGTAAATTGAGTATTAGAAGATAACTTCTATATTAGAAGATCAAACATTCATACTCAGAGTTTTCCAAGACTTGAGTAGCTTGCTTCATCTGAATAGTCTTGGACTCTGCCCTAAGATTCAATTCTCGTTATTCATACTAGACCTGCTTTCGATTAAGTGACCAATCATCATAATGTAAATATTGTAATCAGTAATGCTATAGGTTTCTTACCCCAGTAACAGGAAAATGAATATCCAAACTGTTTTATAATAGTGGATTTTTTCCCCCATCATCTTGTATTCGTGGGAAGAAGATAACTCAAAAATGGCTGAATTTCTCAATTCGGTTTTAGAGCAGGCCTTTTAGACAAGCAAAGGCCATTTCTATTATTTTCTTTTGAAGTAACTTTAACCAATTATTAGGAATATTTTCTTCCTTCCATATACAGCCCCCCCCAAAAAAAAATAAAAAGGGAAGTAGTCTATGTTTTGCGAATTCTTTTCCTAATACTTGAAAATGAAGTCTTAGCCTCCAGCTAGCCTGCCCTTCAACCCATTCAGTCCCTAGGTTCTTTATATCCATGTGTAGCATGATTACAGTTAGCAAGTGAAAATATAAAAAGCCAAGTGAAATCAAATAAAACAAGGCTTTAAGTAATACATTTAAGTTTTATTATTTTAGGGTATTTTTTTAGGGTAACTGTCCAAATTACTGTGTTGGTTATATACATTGAAAAAAATTGACTTTTCCCCCCTCCTAAAATCCAAATTTAACTTATTCTAAAGTTGTAGAGATTTTGGTTGCAAATTCTTTCCCTTAACTCCTTTGCCTTATTTCAAAGGCAAAGCACTGATATGACTGGTGCTGCTAATGCTGGCGCTGGACCTTTCACTGTGTTCTTCAGACCCCCACAGTTGTGACAGGAGCTTCCCTGTTTAGTAGTTCTTCACTTCCACTTATATTCAAGTGTCACCTTCTTGTGAAAACTCATCCTGTCATAACCTTACCCCCTGTGGAAGTCACACAGAAACTTACTTTCTATTGTAGAATATTTCATGCCTATTTCCTTTGGTGGTAATTATGTGCTCATCAATGTGGACATCTAAAGGAGAGTCTGCCACAGCTCCCTGGGTTCCTAGTGGTAATGGATAATAATATCTTCAATCAAATATTTTGTAACTTAACATGGAGGACAAGTATCAGTGAAGGTAAACTAAGTTATGTGGTCCAAGAAAACAGACCCTGGTTTCAGTAGATAAAAAGAAAGCTTGGTGCATTTTCAGTTTGGATTATCAAGGGCATGAAATGGAGTCTTATATAATACTGGTAACTTGGGCATTCAGCCAATGGATTCTCCACCTGTTCAGGTTTCCATGGCCACTGGGGGAAACAGATGAAGTGTTAAATAAAGTCATACACTGCACAGCCTTATTTCAAAGGCAAAACAGACTACTAAGATGTCCGGTTTTACCATGTGGCAAGAGACAGAGAGAACTAGGGTAGTGGTGAACAGCCCTAAGCACACCATGTAAAGAAGCAGAAGAGTCTTAGAGAGCTGGGTAGTTTAGAGTCTTGAATTCAGGAGTCACTCCTTTGGAGCCTATAGGTCTATTCACAAACTCATTCCTGGTTTCAGAATGTTTGTATGTAAGGTAGAGCTTTGGTTTTTTGTACAGAAGTAAGAAAAAATGTCAAAGCTTCATTTGTCAGTGGCACAGAATAGAATGTGAATCATGACTTGACAATCAATATTATGATAATGTGCTCAAATAAAGTGGTAGCACATTCCAAAGTAATCTTGTTGGCTTTCAGGAATTACTGTTCCAAGATATTAAGAAAATCCAGTCCCATTTTTATATATAGCAAGGACATTTGTGTGAACATGTGTGCCTATGAATATATCAAGCACATATTTGTGTATATTTGGGTGATAGGTTGATTAGTGCATTTTAGTTTATTTTTATTTATTTAAATCGTACATGTGTGTGTTCGTGAGTGAGTTTTATGTATATCACATGCATTCACAGGCCAGAGGTGGCCAGAAGAAGGTCTTAGATCCTCTGGAACTGGAATCTCTAGAGTTTAAGTTACAAGAAGTTGTGTGCTATTATGTGGGTGCTGGGGACGAAACATGCCCTCTGCAAGGATAAGTATCCTTAGCTGTGGAGCCATCCAGCTCCGGTGGATTTGATATGTGAACGTTCCTGGAGATCTAGCATATTGTCTCTTTTTAATAGAAGCAATGTATCATATCCAGGAATGCTTGCTAGGTTTGAACATCTCCTTTCTCTCTCACTTCCACTTGCTGACCACTGCCTTCATCTTATTTGCCTATCACATGGACCTCAAGAATGGTGGTTCAGAAATCATGTTTCCCTGCTCCACTTGGCATCTACCTCACCTTCCCTCTGTCATGCTGGCATGGTCTCCATGGCAACCCCAGGCTGCTCCACAGGCAGCAGGCCATGCTGGATGGCTGAAACTGGCTGGCAGAAGTGATCAAAGAGCGAGGAGGCCTTGAAGAGGTCTGGAAAAAAACTTCTGGTGAAATTGTAACAACAGAATTGGGAAAAAAAAATGTTATTAATTTGAGGTATTCAGGCTAGTGGTAAAGTTCCCAGGGGACCCATCTTCCATCTGCATCTTGCAAATAAGAGTATTCCCAAATCCCCATGCTTCTTCCATGGTAGGTTTACCCTGTTGGTAAATGAGGGGTAGGCAGATTGAACGCTGAACAAGGGCCAGTGGCTGCACTGGGCAGTTGTCACTTCCTTAGTGTACACACTTTAGAGTCATTTGAATCACTTGTCCTCAGTGTAAGGTCTGAACTACAGAACGCTGTCAAACATTTGCTGGTCCTGTTTCCTTTGGGCATTGATCCTTAAGATGAGAGGCAAGCTTCAGAACAAACTGCTTATTCCTTGGGCTCTCTTCAACCTTGCTTTGCTTGATTGACCTTTCTCCAGGGAGCCCATCCCAGAGACAAGCTAACAAATGTGTACAAGAAATAGCACAAGGTGGTGAAGACTGAGAGCATAGAGCAGCGGGGAGACACTGTTTAGGGACCTCGTCCAAGGAAAATGTGCAGTAGTTATATTGCAGGTTAAAGTAAATTCCCTGCATCCATTTGTTGTTCTCGGCTTCTCAATGGATAATGTTGTTGATTTTTGTTTTTGTTTTTTGTTTTTGACACAAAGTAGAATGCAATTTAGAAAGAGATACATATATCATTGATCATGTCTCTTACTGCTTCTAAAACCCATTCCTTTTTTTATATCCATA